>SNQJ01S0133183.1:0-15926 GCA_010110895.2 Picea sitchensis | reverse complement strand
GTCATGTGCTTGGAAGCTCCACTGTCGATTATCCACATATCGTCTTCAATTGTCCCGGTGAGTGTTGAGTAGTGTAAGAGACTGATTGTTTCACACATATCTTCGGTTGACTGGTAACTGATCATGCCTTGATCCAAAACTTCAACTTTGTCATTTATGTCTTTAGAGAGTGCCAATAGGTGCGCTGAGTTAGGGTGCATCTGAATATCTTCTCCTTGAGCGAGATGCTCCATCACAAGGTGCCGGATCTAAGAATTAGGGTTTCTGCAATTGCTACTGCTAGTAACCTTAGCTGCAGTGCTTTGGAAGCTGCTCCTGCTAGTAACCCTAGCGACAGTTCCTCAATGAGCTCAATATCTAGCGGCTATGTTTCCTTCCAGCATTTTAGGCTCACTGAAGGGGTGTGGGCCCATAACCTATTAGAATATAGAAGATTGTGCTCGTTTTACCATTGACGATACCCTCGTCACCTAATCACTGGCCGAAGCCACCCTCCGAGCACCTTGACCTTGACTGAGAAGAGAATCCTGGTAGCAATCCAATAGCCAAGAGAGGCTAATGCACCAAGCAAGAAAATAGAAACTAAGTTGAACAGATGATCCCACCCAAAAGCTAGCACACCACTTTCCATCTCTCCCAGAAAACTTGCGCACCAAACTGCTACTGCCTGCAACTGCCTGCGCAGATTTAGCTCTCACTGCAACTGCTAAGATGATGAATAATGAAACTGGCGCTTTGTATTTATAGTGGATTGGGCAATAACTGGGGCCGACTTCTCCTTTTGGGTATCAATAAATTCAATTTAAATGTATTTGTTCAGCCGACAACTTGTCTATGGTTTCCTTCAATTCTTTGCTTCCTTCCGGAGGATTCTAGTCTCATCATAAGTCACAATAGAGGTTCATACCTTCTGAAACTTCCATAATATTAACAGAAACCATGGCTCTAATACCAATTTGTAATGTCCCCAACCACCAAACAACAAGAATTCCCACTTAAAACTGCATGTGCCTGAGCTGACACGTGTCGCTCATGAAGCACGTTCCTTTCCATTTGGAAGTCATTCCCTCTTCCCAAAGGAACTTAGGATATAATCATATCCTTCTATCAACATTTAGAATAATAATAAATTATTCTTGGACTTAAGCTCTTAAGCTTAGTCCCTATTTCCAGCCTCTCAGCCCCCTCTCCCTTACCCAGCCTAGTGAATCTTAGTCCCCCATACTCTTTCTTTGTGGTCGGTCTACACGCAACGATGTTTTTATATTAATAATATGAATATTTACATGTACAAAACAGGCTCCTGGCCTTTAACACCTAGGCTCTCTGGCCTAATAAACACATAAGCCCATCAACTTGTAATTGCTTGGCTCACCGGCCTACAAAACATGTTACAATTCATAAATACAACTGGGGATCGTCCTTGGGGATATTGCACGAAGTGGTCTACAAGCTAGAGTTACTTGAGGGGAGCCGGATTCACAATGTGTTCCACGTTTCTTGTCTTAAGAAAGCTGTGGGACAATTCATCAACACTTCAGAGGAGCTTCCACCTTTGGATGAGGAAGGGCAATTGGAGTTAGTTCCTGAAGAGATATTGGAGTTCAGAGAGAGGAGATTGAGGAGCAGGGTCATCAGGGAGTATTTGTTCAGATGGACGGGACTTTCGGTAGAGGATGCTACTTGGTAGAGTGAGGAGATTTTGTAGCACCCTGGATTGATGTTGCTTGAGGACAGGCAATCTCGAGAAGGGAGGATTGTAATGTCCCTTTTTTAGTAGGATCTCCAGAGAGGAAGGCTTTGTAGTCCCAACATCCCCTTTTAGACTATATCTAGGACGAAATAGGGTAAAAGGGTCATTTGATGTCATTTCACTAGGGAATATTATATTTCGAAAGTGACATTAAGTGAAAAGTGG
Source organism: Picea sitchensis (assembly GCA_010110895.2). Lineage (NCBI taxonomy): Eukaryota > Viridiplantae > Streptophyta > Pinopsida > Pinales > Pinaceae > Picea > Picea sitchensis. Next base: position 14,008 of record SNQJ01S0133183.1, on the reverse strand, counting down.
GAAAAAGCCAAATATAGAGGTCACTTAAGTGAAGGAGGCTAAATATAGGGGTCAACGAATAATTAGGGTTTGAGAGAGTATATGATGGAGAAAAGCGACCTAATTGATCATTATCACAGATTATGATTTGAGAATTGAGCTCTGAGGAGAAAACACACAAGTTCAGGCGAATCAGTGGAGGATTGTGGATTCCAGGAGGAAGACACCAGTTGGTTGATTTTATTGTTGAGAGACACTCCCTAGTCACCGGAAGGATCACACAGATTCTTCATAGGTATTCAGAAACAATTTTACAGGTCCAGTCAGCGAGGGCGCACCTCAGCAGGGAGAGGGCGTGAGGGTTGAGAGACTCAGAGGTTTAGCCTGTCCAGACCAGGGAGAATCCAGAGATTTCCTTCCGACCCATTTGAGGTGAAGGAAGGGTGCTTCTTTTGAGATACTTCTCGAAAGATTCTGATGGAGGAACCATCCAGGGCACATCATAAATCTATTGAGGGCGCAACACTTGTGGAGGTTTAGTCGGAGTTCCAGAGAGATCCTCAGACTAGATCCGGGAAATCCCTTCCGACCAAGTTCATAGGAGACTAGGGCGCATCGTTTAAGACAATGACAACCAGTTTTTGACAATGGAATCACTAGGGCACAACAGTTGAGCCTAGGAGGTGTGCAACCCCCCCAGGGGAGCCCATCTGGGGTTCGTACAGATCAACATAGGGAAGATCTTCAGGCCGACAAATGGTGAGAGGGTGTATGAGGCCAGGGTGACCCAGTTGAGATAGTTTTCAGGATTATCAGAGGAGTTTAGCCACCAGGGCGAACATTCCAGTCTTTGCAGCAATTGCCATGTGAGTAGCTGGGTGCATGCAACAGTTTTTGAGTTGCATGCAACAGTTCTCCCCTCTCATCCTTTGATCCAACGATCTTCTTCATTTCTGGTATTTTGATTTGTATTCCAGCTAAGATCCATCTAGTCATGATCTCGCTGAGAGATTCCATTTATTTTCATGCATGCAATATTGTACTTTCGATCATTATTCATAATAAAAATTATTGCAGTGTTCTATGTTCCAAATCTATTGCATGTCCATTCTACACTGATAAACACAAGAAAACACAGTCAAAATTCTACCTAAAACTCATTCAGAAACCCTTAACTGCATCTAGAATCCCAACGAGTATCAGTTTCAGCATTACATAGTAAGCAGTTGAGGTTAATATCCAAATATGCGGATCTAGGGATATTACAGAGATGATGAATCTTTGCATCCAAGGGTTTCTCCAAGAATTCTTCATTTTCCAAGTTATGAAAAGATGCACCATAGGAGTCAAAAACTTGGAAAGTGTACAACTTACCTCATTCTTGTCTTTATGTAAAGGAGGGATGGAAGCTTAGATGACTTCATCTTCATTAAATGGAGGAACTAATGCCAATGTCTCATCTTCATGAGGATTACTTTCAACAAGACATTTTTCATGGACTTGTTCTTCAACACGATGTACTTCATCAAAATCTCTTTCTTCAATAGTTTCATGAGGTAGCTCTTGTTCTACTTCTTGTGCTTGGTGACTTTCCTTGTGAATTTTTTGTTCTTCAATTAGGTCTTCATTGTCTTCAATGGATTCATGAGATGGATCTTTCCCTTCTTCAAGGGTTTGGTAATCTTCTTCATGATTCTTCTCTTCGAGTTCTTGTTCTTCAAAAGGATCAGAAAAGAGTCCTTCTTCTTGAAAGGTTGTTGTAATATCTTGAAGAGTATCTTCAAATGTCTGAAACCTTGGGCCCCAATGTTTGAGAAATTATGGAATGTGAATTGCAAGAGACGATATATTCCAAAGATTCTAAAAACAATCTCATTAGCACATCTTCATATATCACATTTATCTCGGAAGTGTATTTGTCAAATTTCACAAGAAGTGCAATGGTTGAAGATGGATCACTTGAGAATATTCAAAATATGTTGATACCTTCATATGAAATCATATGAGTGGAGTCCCTAGATGAGCTCCCTAGACAAGGCTTATCAGAATGTATAACAAAAGAAGGGATTCTACACCCAATGGAGTTGCCAGTTAAGCTATAAAAATAAGGCTTTGAAGTAGTCTTACCAAGAAAGTGTCGTAGGATGAATGACTCAATTCTTCTCGACAACATCGCCAAAATGTTATGACAAAATATGTCACTTGTGCAAAGCGTTCACAAGTGTCAAACAAGTCTAACAAACTAGGAATGCCTACCACTATCACCTTAGTAAACACTCCCCTCATTTTAGTGAAGGATGGGTCCATCACAAGGAAGGCTTCCCTGATGATATAAAGGGATCCTATAGAAATATTATCCAAGCCTATGGCCCCCTTTATTCATCACCTAAAAGGATAGGCTAGGTATAGGTAAATGTGAAAGGCTAGGAAGATTTTGGACAAGATAATTGGCTTACATGTGCGAGATAAGTTCTCCAATGCATATAATAACAATTACCAAGTCTAACCAGAATAACCACCTCTAGAACACTAGCTATCAAGTAAACGGGTTAATGTAGTAAACTTTAAGCAGCAAACAATGTTATACCAGCAAAGAATGTTTTGTAACAGAAGCAAGAAATTAGCTCGAAAAAATAGTGATTAAAATCTTCGAATGTAGACTTTGTTGAGTAGAACAAGATCCAATAGCTAGACAATGATTCTAAGCAAATTTAACCACAATATTATGTATGTTATTAGGAATTTAACTAAACCCTAATGCATGTAACTAACCTTTATAACAACAAGAAATAAGAGAGCAAGTTTGCAAGCCATTGAGTTGGTTTTAGCACAAGAGTGTGATGAAAAGTGCACCCAACAATGTGTCTTTGAGATAGAGTGAGTTGATTAGGGTTAGCAAACACTTATAAGTAATAAGACTAGTGTCTTTTTCTTTCCTTTGGGAAAATGGAGTCAAAGCAAACCCTTGGAAGATTTCTAAATGCAAGGGAGGAGGTTGAAGGTCAAGTCTTGGAGTTACACCATCATAAAACCAATACAAAACTTCTTAAAAACAAACCCCAGGGGTTATACCGTCATAAACCCTAGGTGTCGTTTTCTCCTTTAGCTTTAGCAACTAGGTCTTAATTGAACTAGATGAAACCCTAGATGTTATACCATCTTAAACCCTAGGCCTTGAACTGACAAAGACAAACCCTAGGGAGATAAACAATCTTTATTGCTAGACTAGGCCTTAAATGCTTCAACAAATCAAGATGAATGGAAATAGGGAGGGGGATAAACAATCTTAATCCCTCCTAGGGTTTCTAACAAAATTTGAACTAGCAAACAAGGTAACATGCAACAATTAACCATCTAATAGAGCATCCACCAAAATATACCATGAACAAGCATTAGAACTAGAAGAAGATCACTTACTAGATCAAGCGTTGTGTAGGAGGAAACCTTAGATCAAGATTCATCCACAAGACAAGACAAAGTATCCAACAAGATAATCCTTCCAAAAGTGCGCACTGTTGAAATAATGTAACTGCGAAGAGCATTCTTATTATTATTTTGTTATTGGATTAAATCCCCATTGTGGATTAATCATGTTATTATTATTATTGGATTAAATCCCCATAATCCCCATCAGGTTAATCATGTTATTATTATTGATTAAACTCTACTGAGGATTAATCATGTCATTATAATTATTATTGCTATTAGATTAATCCACAATGGGAATTATCCGTCGTAATTGTATATGACCAACCCCTTTTGCGGATTGATCATCTGACAATTACAAAGTGCGCAGACAAGAAGTCGCCCCCAACAAGCATATAATGAAAGGGCCGAATTAATTAAAGGTGGATTTTACCCACCCAAAGTGAGAGGTCTACTTGCCGTGATGGTGACTCTTCACACCTGCTAGATTGATATAAATAAGATAACAGCCACTTTATACACACACTGCTGTCTATTCTTGCGAGGCAAGTCAATCAGTTGGAGAGAGGAGAAGAAGGGTACACATCTCTTGGGAGGTCTTCTTCAGATACTTGAGTTATCTCTTGAACATTGTATAAGCCATTTGGCGATAAGGTTTTGCCGGTTTTCTCTCCAGAGGGTTTCCAGATAAATGTCAGGTTCTTGTGAATGTATTTCTAATGATCTTGTTCTCCATTATACCATCTCTTGGGAAAGGTAAAGAACTATAATAATGGCATAAACATTAACATGGTATCGAGCCAACCTGAAGAAAGCACAAACAGCAAGAGGAAAACGCCATTTGCTACCGCATTCAAAATTAGGGTTTTGCAAAGTGAATATTTTACCCCTTAACCACCTAGAAAAGTGCGCCCTCCCCTCAAGGATCATTTTGGCACTTAGAGCACACCCATTTCAGTGGCTATATCTCCCGGAGAGTGAAACCCTGCTCACAAAGTACCAAAACCAAACTAGAGTACCGTAAACTAGATACCGTATACCGAGTACCGTAAGTACCGAAACCAAAAGCACTACCCGTGAACTACAGATCAGATTTGAAGGTAAAGTTACCTTTCAAATTCGCATCACACCAAATGCCTATCCACCTTAGCTCAAACAGACTATCCCATGGACTGTAATTTCAAAAATTCAAAGTTTGAAAAATTAGGTTTCATCATAAAACCCTGTTGCTTTTCTTGCAATATGTACCAACCAGCTGCGCTTGCATTCTGTAGTTGTAGCCACAAAACCGCCATAACTCTTGAAGTTTTTGGTAATGATTACCGCCGATGTGATTTCACTACTCAAAATGCTATCCGGTGGTATACCACATATGGTTAATGGTTAAAACCCAAAAGAGTATTTGCAGAAGAAGATATCTCTTGCCATAGATCCGCATGATTCAAGATCCAACATATTTAGAGGAATGATGCAACCTGTGTGACCATTCTAATATGCATCTATTTGTTATGAAATTATCTTGATCGTTGTTGCATGTTGAAGCTATGATCAAATCATTAGAAGGATTAAAGTTGATCATAGAGCTTTATCCTCTAACCTAACCTTTGTCAAGATAGCTGCATTGTCTTAGTTCTACTAGACAAAGTTGAAGAAAGAGACTACTTGAATGATGGAGACTCGAAGAAAAAGAAAGCACTCACCTGAGGACAAGTTCCGTGCCTGATTATTAATAAGATTCAAAGGTACATGACAAGCTAATAACTTTATTTGAGATAGCAATTGTCGTAAAGTGTTATACTTGATAAGATGTGAGAATAGTTTGTTTGATGTGACTAACACCTCCTCCAGGAGAAACCCCGTGTGTTAGTTCCAAGTTTCCATAGAGGAATGTTTGATCACAAAACAAGAAGAATGTTGACCTCATTTCATATTATATCTCATACTTTTGATCTTTTCTTTTGACAAACCACGAGTGATAACTCTAAAGGAGCCACTGTGATGATTGTTTGTGCTATTGCTTTATATTATCAAGAAGGACATCATTCTTGCTTGTTGTTTTGATGAACTTGTTTTAGGTCGATGAGGAGCAGCAAAGGTTGCGTATGCAACGCATAAAGGAGAGATCATAACGAAGCAATCATCAAGGAAGAAGAAGGTGTCACCTAAGTCGCCATGACCCACGCCATATTGAAGAATCCATGTGAACTCTAGAAGATTAGCTCACATCAACTATTAGTCCTACCATGGCTATGCAAAGTTGTCACAAGTTTCACTTAACTCAAGAAGGCATATGCAATGGATGTGCACAAGGGAAGAACATCAAGAACCCGCTGGAAGAGGGACAAAGAAGGGCGAGTCCTATAATCCACATTCATTTAGATGTATAGGTCTAATGCCATCATCCTCCATTAATGGGTATACTATGTATCATTCATTAATGATTATTCTCGTAAAGACCTGATATATTTGAAGTTGTTCAAGAAGATCAAGGAATTCAAAACCTTGATAGAGAATCTTTCAAGGTTTTGAATTCCTTGATAGAGAATCTTTTCGATAATGGAGGAGAATATAACTCAAAAGAGTTCTTGAACTTGATGTAGCATGTTGGAAATCAAGATCTCCAACAAAACGGTGTAGCATAAAGAAATAATAGGATGATTATGGAAGCAATAAAGAATTTGATTCATGATCAAGATCTTCCTGTGTTTATGGGCAGAAGCAAAGAATGACGCTTGTTTTATGTGGCAGAACTCATCAGTCTCATAGTGCACTTGGGCCCAAGACACCAAAAGAGATGTTCAACGGAAAGAGTTAGAGGTGTCATCCAAACATTTGGTCAGTCCAGTGTTTATTCATGTACCGGAAGAGAAAAGAAACAAGCCGGAGCCCTCCTAAAAGAAGGGAATATTTAGGGATACCGTGAGGTATCCAAGGCCTTCGGGACCCACATACCTGGTCACCGCCATATTGATATCAGCAAGGACGTGACATTTGATGAAGAAGCCGATTCTAAGAAATCGAAGATGCCAGCTTGAAGAGGTGGCAGGAAGAGGAACCCGTAACTCCCGTGACTGCTTAATCCACAGAGGGAAGTTCCTCAGAGTCAGGTAACCCAGAAGGGAAGTCGCACTTCCCCTGATGAGACTCCTGAAGATCATGATTTATTAGAAGTTCAAGAACCTCCCTAAATGACCTTCTCGTGATAAAAAGAAAGCCTGCCTTGGCAAGAGAGCTTATTCAAGATGGAGAGAAGTATGGTGTCTGTGAAGGAACCACAAATAGTGAAGAAACCAGCCATTCTCCAAGCATGGCTTTGATGTGAAATCACTTTGATGAAGAACCTACATGTTTGAAGAGGCCATCCAAAATAAAGAATGGGCAGATGTTAGCGACAGAAGAATACCATCCATAATAAAGAATGATGTATGGAACGTTCCTGCACCAAAAGGTGTAAGGATGTGGTATCATCAAAATGGCTCTTCAAGATATAACGCGTCGCCGATTGAAGTATTGAAAAAATATAAAGCAAGATTTGTCACTGTGGCTTTTCCAAGGAAGGAATCACTATGAAGAGATATTACTTTCCGTGGCCGACACACTTCAATCAACCATTATAGCTCTCACTAAGATGAAATGGAAGTTTGACCGCATGGATGCTAAGACAAAATTTTTCCGAAGGGCCATTGAAGAGGAAGTGGTTATAGAGCAACCCCAAGGATTTGAGGCTGAAGACAGAAAGTCTCATGTTCCACGATTGAAGAAAGCCTTATATCGGATTGGAAGCAAAGTTCCCGAGCTTGGTATGGCCTTCAAGATAGACGCTTCTTGATCTAGAGCTTGGGCTTTACCAAGAGCAAAGCGTGATTCAAATCTCTACTTCAAGATCAAGGAGAATGAACCACACTATTATTGTACAGATGACTTATTCTAATCGGAGAAGAAAGCTCTATCATTGAACGTAAACGTAGACTCTGCCGCACTTGAAATGAAAGATATCTTGGCCCACGTATTACTAGGTCTTGAGGTATGGCGAGTCCGGAAAGAATCTTCCCAATCAGGGAATACACCCGCCGAAATCTTAAAGAGATCCAACATGCTAGAATGCAAGTCCATGACCACACCCATGGTAAGGTTTGAAGTCAAGTTGGTCGACATCAATATATTTGATAGAGCCACCTTTGTGACAGACAGATTATTGGATCACATGTGTTCTAGAAGAACACTGACCGTAGAAGATCCGGTTTTGCAAAGGAACACCTTGAGTCAATTTCAGGAGTTTCCAGACCATTTAGTGGTCAAGAAAATCATGTGATGAGGTATCTTAAGGTACAATGGATTATGGTTCAAATATGATGAGATCATGACTTCACTCTGATATACCCATGATCATGAAGTTGCCATATTTCATTTAAAAGCACTTCCGACATTGCTTTCTGCATTGGGATCAGCTATGATCTCGTAGAGTAGGAAGTGATCCAAAGATTGTTTCAAAGACAAATGGAAGTAGCACATTGTCGATGTTCATTAGCCGGTTATATGGGAGCCGAAGTTGTCAGCCAGCCCATTTTGATTTGGGAGATGAGAGCAATCACATTCTATGTGATAATCAAATGCCAGCTCATCCAACATGGTACGTAGAGGAGCCCCAAGTCTTAGTTAACGACATCAAAGGTCGATGTGATGATTCAAGCCTCTATCTCGTAAAGTCGGAACACCTTCAGATAAGCTTGGTATTGTCCCAAAGGACCCTCCCTGAAAGCGGGAATAGATGTATTCCTTCCGACCTTGCTGTTAGATCTAGTGAAGATGAGTCATGCTTCACCGCCATTGCTAGACATAAAGCATGACGTCGTGTGATCCCTTCTTCTGACCTCGCTGTTACAGACGTGAAAGCAAGATGAGCATGCTCTGGACTCCAGTTGTTGGGACGAAAGCATAATCACGCCGATTCCTGTTTTTCCCACCAGTTGTTAGATCTAAAGCAAGATGAGCCGCTCGGGACCTCGCTGTTAGACGAAGCATGCCGACGCCAGGTGTTCCTTTGCTTCACCCAGCAGACGGCAAAGCAAGATACGAGTTATGCTTCAATCAGCTGTTAGACTTAAAGCATAACGTCGATGATTCGCCGACCTCCTCTCGCTGTTAGACGAAGCCGAGATGCCGATGTGTCTCGCTTCACCCATTAGATGAAAGCAAGATGTCATGCTTCCGCCGACGGTTGTTAGACGAAGCATGAGGTTGCATTACTCGCCTCGGACCTAGTTATAAACCGAAGTTTAGATGATGATGGCTACTGGCTTCTCACCTAGTTGTTAGATCTAAAGCAAGATGTGACGACATCGGAAGCCAAATTAAACTGCGACATTGAGCTAGTGTAGTATTGTGGATGAGGTATTTCTACCATACATGTTTGATGCAGATGATGATGTAATTCTTTTGAGAATGATGATGTTGTCATGAAGAAACCACGACTCGTAAATGCTAGACAATTGTTCAAGATGATATTGACGAGCATCGTCCTCCAGATGCCACCTGATGATGCGCACCTCTCTACCGGCGTCATTAGCAACAGTTCTTGTTAAGGGGAGGTTGAAATAATGTAACCGCTAAGAGCATTCTTATTATTATTTTGTTATTGGATTAAATCCCCATTGTGATTAATCATGTTGTTATTATTATTGGATTTCAATCCCCATTGAGATTAATCATGTCATTATAATTATTATTGTTATGATTAACTCCATTGGAGGATTAATCATGTCGGTAATTGTATAAGGACCAAATCCCCTTTGCGATTGGTCACCGGACACTACAAAAGTGCATCAAGAAGTCGCACCAGCAAAGGAGCAATGAAAGGCCGAATTAATTAAAGCAGGTCATACCCACCCGCAGTGAGAGGTCGGCCACAGATGGCAGACTCTTCAATATTTATTGATGAGGTAAATAAGAGGCTAGCCACTTATACACTTCACTTCTTCATTCTCTTATGAGGAATGCTGCAATTAGAAGTTGGAGAGGAGAAGAAGGGTGGCGATCTCTTGGAGGAGGATCAGACATTGGTTTGAGTTATCTCTGAAGATTGTATGCTTCATTTATGATAAGGGTTTTACTGGTTTTCCCCAGAGGGTTTCAGATAAATGCCTGTTCTTTGTGAATGTGTATTTCAAGATTCAGACTTTATTATGCTCTTATCTCATGAAAATGGCAAAGAACTATAATAATGGCATAAACATTAACACTAATAAGAGCTACATAGCGAAAATAAAGAGAGATAAAACAAGTAGCAATGATGAATCACAAGTGTGAGCTTTGATTTGATACAATGGAGCACTATCCTCTTTATATGTGGCAAACCTAACACATATGTCCACAATAAGCCCTAAAACAATAATAAATCCATGATACAAGGAGATAGGTCTAGGCCAACCCTCAAACAACAACCTCAAACAATATAAAAACATGCCAATAGACCAAAATATGTCCTTCAATGTCAAATGTGTGGGTGAATTCATTCTCTAAGAGGGTGAAAGAAGCCTCCAAAGTCCATGTCTCATCATCAAGTGGTGCATGCAAGGTGGAAGGTGTGTCTCCTCATTAGGGTTTGTTGGCTGGTATCACTTGTATTTGCCCAAAATCCAAAGGCAAGTGAACAATCAATTGGCATAACATGAGGTTGTCCTATCATACCCAAATAAAACACCTCTTTTCTCTTTTAAGGTGGTAGCCCGGGAGACGCCCCTATGACCTGGGGTTTGAGAAAGAAAAGGTAATAGTATCAAGATGTTCTCCCTCTCAAATCACTTTGATCGAAGTCCCAAAGTTTTAATAAGATGAAAGATTTGCTTAAGTAGCTCACCTTAACAAGACAACAAGAAAACACATTTGCAACAATGATATGCCATAAAACCATGGACTTTTAATAAAGCATGAGCTGATATAAAGATAAAGAAACAGAAATATTTATAACAACAATCATATATAATGATAGCTTCAATAATTATCCTCCTTTGAATAGCTTTAAATAATGATCCAAAATGATAACTTAAATCAATACTAGGGCTAGCACCTAATGGGATAAAGAAGGCACGTGAAATCAAGAACACATGCTTTAAGATGCTTTTACCGTCAGCTATAGATGGTTGTAGCTTACTTTTATAACAATAGCAAGATAATTAGTAAGTTATCCTAATCTAAGGTTAGAAATGGTTAGTAGAGGTCTTGAGGTAAATGGTTTGAAGGTTGTTTCATCAATCAATCAATTGTAAGGTAAGAACTAGTGCCTTCTGTGTGGTAAATGAGTCACTTTGAAAAGAGAAATATTTCAAGGGAAAAAAATGATAATGAGTGAGATAAAGACAAGAGGGAGGAGGGTTGAGGTGTTAGTAACTCAAGGCCTCAATATCTAAAACCCAAGAAGGAAAAAAAAAAGTTATTAGAAGTAGGCAACCCCTAGGCCCTGTATTTTTCCTTCTTCTTGAGGTCAAGCTTGAAATAAAGTGAAATATTAATGAAGCAATAATACTTGCAAAGGTAGGGCTCTAGTATATCCTTCAAGGTAGGTGTTTTCTTGCAAAATCAAGTAGGTGGATAACGATTAAGAGAAGAACAATAACATGTGTTTCTTTTCTCCTAGGGTTTCACACTATAAATTTCATAATCTTATAAATGAAAAGTAAAGATACCATAACCATTCACAAAGAAAGAAGGATTGCAGATTTCTACCATTCACCAAGAATAATCTAGTCACAAGCCCTAGTTGAAGAAATTCCATCATGAATTTGCCAAAATACAAAGAACAAAGCTTCCTCCAAGAGTTAAGCACCACTTAGTTTAGCCAATAAACCCCAAAATAGGTTGAATTTCAGTCCTCACTTGTGATTGAAAGATGATGAAAAATACAAAAGATTTTTCCCTTATTTATACAATAAGTGACCTTGATTACATTTTAGTCAAAAAGGCCTATTACGTATGCAGTTTCCATCAAAATCCGGGCCATGAACATTACCAAAACCCTAATTTTATCTTTTAGAGATGACGCCGCCCTCCTAGGGTGACGGCCCCTTGGAACGTGCTTAGGCTCCAGGAAATGTTGGGGTTCAAACCCTCACAAACTACCACACGGTCACAAGTCCTCGCAAATTAAAACCCCAATCGGATGACGCCAAGTCTCGAATGATGATGTCAAGGGCCTTCTAAGGGACAACGCCATGGTGGAGGGAAAGATCTCCCTGGTCCGTACCGCCAAAGTGCCTCGTGGAACGCCCTCCTTTCTTTGGTGCAAGCTGCCTAGTATCCCTCTCACTGCTGGGGTCTCAACATCCATTTGTGGGATTTTATCCCCATGGATGTTTGAGCTAATCATCTCCCCATATACCTATCACAAAATGGTCCGGTAGCAAGAACAACAAGTACTCCCTCCATGGGCTCATGTCGCCAGGATCAGCAAGTAATGCTCAATCACATCTAATAACCGTTACCCAAACATGTGCATCAAACCCCCTTCCCACAAAATGCTCAAAGACGCATATTTAACAAGCTGTGTTTGAGGGTCTCAAGATGTCCCATTGGGCTAATCCTCCTAGGTGGTTTCCAGGTGAAGACCAATCCAGTTCATGTAAATGCATGAGATGGGTGGGATGCTTGGACAAGGGGTGCAGTGATAATAAGGAAATGTGGAAGGTTCACCGTAAGTGCCTTTGTATAGGGGGATTTTCACTTTGTCATGGATGCAATTGTTTCCCTAGCCCATTCAATGCCTTTTTACTTTTGTATCTTATTGCTTTTTCTTTCAAAATAATAGTAGAGACACACTTCCCTAGCATAGTGACCAGATGAATAGTAGTTTAATACCACTACATGCCCATGTTCATAATAAGTTGACTCATGATGAGACCCCATTTCTATTGGATATGCCACCAAGATCCACCACCAAGGGTACGTAGACCAGATGAATAGTAGAGGTCATAATCACATGCCCATGGACCTAATATCGGCTCAGATGAGACTCTATCCAATCAACCAGTCTTGAGTTTTATTTTAATTATGGTTCCCTTTTTCTCATATAGAAGCCTTTATTACTTTCTGATCCTAGAGAATAACTCAAGGTTTGATGTTATTTTAACTTTTTCCAACTAATTTTACCCTTTGGGCCTTTTAGCTCCTTCTTCCACAAGGTAAGGTACAACCTTGCTAGTTTGTCAAACCTAATGCTCGAACCAATGTAGGGATAGATGAGAGGAAAAATGATGAAAAATGATAAGTATAGAAGGAATGGAAGATGACCTTTCATGCTAGACCCACCCAGTGGAAACTGATCTCTAAGGGAACCAACTTACTAGGGCATTCTTGTTATCTCCGGTATGGACAAGTTAAAAGTCCATTTCCAAGAAAACGCCATGAAACAAAAGATAATTCAATGCACATATTCAAATGTTTTGAGAATCGAGTGACACATACCATGATACCCGCATTAATTACCTCATGAAGCAAGGCCTCATCTACCGCTTAGGATAGGTTTAAGAGCTTTGAGACAAGACTCAAACTCATGGGTATCAGAGCTTCCCCCAACCCAATCGGCCACCTCGATGGGGGAGCTCTTTCTATTCAGGTGGCTAATCTTAGGAGACGCCCCAGAATCTCGTAATAAGGAAAGGATCAGGTGTAAGGCCTCCAAAGGTTAAGGTAAGCTTTCCCTTCACAGACTACTGCCAACAGGATAGTCAAAGAAGAGATATTTCAATGAAGAGCACCTCGCTTACAGACAAGGCAAATGAAACTAAAATGCAATATAGTGATTAGTACTTCAAATATCAATGACTATCTTAACACATATGAGCAACAATGAATGTAATTATTGACGAAGTCAATGATTGCAATTAAAGCTAAGACTTATAATACCACTTCCTCAATAAATACAAAATGATACTTGCATTCAATGCATGAAATTAATCCCTATTGTATCACAATGCAATAAACATCATAAATCTGCTCATATATATAATGTTGCTGCATCACTATACTAAAGGGGTGACGTCAGCCTTAGTTCTAGGTTATTTTTAAGAGGCAAAGATGTGGACGTTGTGCAAATTAAGTCAATGAAAACAATCTATACCTCAATGCCAAATCAAGGGGTGACAATACCACAATGTTTTAAGCCAAACAAGAGTTCAAACAGGTATGACGTTACCTTAGGGTTAGGGTTAGGGTAGCTAGACAACAAAGTGAACATTTTGCCTTTTAAGCCAATGAAATTATTCAACACTTATATGTTTATCAATGGATGAGTCAGCCGCAACTTTTAGACCAAACGAAAGTTCAAATAGGGCAATACGTCATCAACAATTAGGGTTAGTTTAAATGCTAGGGTTAGTAGGGTTTCAATTAAAGAGTGTTTAAAAGGATTGTTTTGAGAATAAAGGACTCAACGTTGCAAACTAGACTAGTGCCTTGGGTTAATGGAGTCAAAGAGAAGATACTAATGACTTAAAAGGATTTAAACCTAAGGATGGGAAGGTTAGGCTTAATGGTGCTGCAATGGCAGGGCCACCAAGTCAAAACCCCAAGGGGAGGAGGCTCATTCCGGTGTAGCTAAAGCTAGGCCTCA
>SNQJ01S0133175.1:18669-39683 GCA_010110895.2 Picea sitchensis | reverse complement strand
GAATTCAGAGTCAAGACTTTGGGTTTTGATAACCTCAAAGAAATGTACAGAGATGATCCAGACTTCAAGGAGGCATTTGAGAATCCAATTCTTAGGGACAAAAGTCAATGGACTGAATACATGATCCAGGATGGATTATTGTTTAGGGGGAATCAACTATGTATTCCAAAGTGCTCCATGAGGGAGAATCTACTAAAGGAAAAACACAGTGGAGGATTGGTTGGACACTTCGGTCATGATAAGACATTCTCAAAGTTGAATGGCTCATATTTTTGGCCAGGGATGAGGACATATGTTAAATTTTTTTTGGACAGATGCAAGATTTTTCAGCACACAAAAGTGAAAAGGCAGAATATAGGGTTGTATCAACCATTACCCATACCTGAGAGGCCATGGGATGCAATGAGCATGGATTTTATATTGGGACTACCAAAAACACAAAGACGATGTGATTCAATCTTTGTTGTAGTCGACAGATTTTAAAAGATGGCACATTTCATACCATGCCAGAAAACCAGTGACGCAACTCATATTGTGACCCTATTTTTCAAGGAAGTCATCAGACTTCATGGCTTACCAAGGAGTATTGTTTCTAATCGGGATACCAAGTTCATGGGACATTTGTAGAGGACTTTATGGAAGAAGCTGGGGACAGGTTTGTCTTTTAGCTCAGCATATCATCCTCAAATGGATGGGCAGATAGAAGTCGTGAAAAGAAGCCTGGGAGACTTGTTGAGGAGCTTAGTGAATGAACACCACAGTCAGTTGGATCACATTCTGCTACAGGCAGAATTTTCTTATAATGATTCACTCAATAGAAGCACATGGCAGAGTCCATTCCAAATTGTATATGGAATGAAACCAAGGGGAGTTTCTAAATTGAAAGATTCAGAACAAGCTGAATTCAGGAGTGCTAGTGTTGAGGACTTTGCAGAAGCAGTGAAGGAGCTTCACAGCCGAATTAAGGAGCGATTGCAGAGTTCAAGTCAAGAATACAAGAGCAGAGCATATCAACACAAGCAAGAACTTCAATTTGAAATTGGTGATCTGATTCTTGCACATCTGAGGAAGGAAAGGTTCCCAAGGGGAACGTATAATAAACTGAAGATGAAAAAGATTGGACCGTGCAAGGTCATAAGGAAATTTGGGGCAAATGCATATGATATTGAATTACCCGATGGGGTCATAATCTCATCGATATTCAATGTTGCGGATTTGTACCCTTACAGAACTGAAGAAGCCTGAGAAAAAAATGAATCGAAAGAAGTTCAATGGACAAAAAAAATTCCCGTAGCTGAAAATCCGCAGATGGAAATCATAATTGATAAGAGAATTAGAAAGAAGACCAGGAGGAAAGAGCATTTTGAATACTTGGTCAAATGGAAGGGACATCCAGTTGAAGATGCTAGTGGGGAAGATGAAGAAGAAATTCAGAAGCATGGAAAGACCGTGTAGGAGCTCATGAACAGGAGTTCATGAAAAATTTCAAGTGAGGGAGCATGATGCAGGAGCATCGTAAGCATCTAGCCAAGCGAGCATGAAGGTAGAAGACAGCTGGAGGAGCGCAACACACATTTTGCACATTTTGAATTGTTTTTGAAAAAATTAATGAACAGATGTTAATGTAGTATTTAAGGGAAACGTACTTGCATGTTGTAAACAGATCTTGAACGATTTTCTCTCATCTGTTAATGTAAAAGGCATTTAATCCCAGTTAATGAAAGTAGGTAGATTTGAATTCATAGATTAGACAGTTAGAGTGTAGGATGGAGAATGGATATAGACACCCTCGCCTTTGTATCATGGTAATTGTTGTTGTATCATTAGCATAGATAAGGAGAAGAGAGTTGTAGCAGAGAACTGTAGAGAAGAACCCATGTATAGGAACTTGAATTAATATATGGAGCTTTGACTCAGATTTCATGGTGTTATGATGCTTATTGTTTACATATGCTGAATGGTATGCTTACAGTTGATTTATTTCTCTGTCTATGCATTTGTTTCAATGTTGTATTGAATGTGTGATTTCATGTTGAATGTATGAAGTATGAGAGAGTAAGAGAATGAGTTTCAATTGTTTCTCATCCTGAAAGAGTTCCTAGAAGGAGTGTAGTGAAACGTCCACAAGGTGTGCGTTGACAAGAGTTCTGAGTTTTATCTCAGAAAGATCAGGAAGGATACCGTTGTTCTCATTCCAGCAGAAGTGTCAGTGAAGCACAAAATCCGTGCAAGGTGTGCACAGGCCAGTCGAGGCCTTAGAACTTATCAACTAAGGTTGAAAGGTTGAAGGACTGTTGTTGCAGAAAGTGCACAGAGTCATAAGATCAAATACCCTGGAGTATTTGAAAGTTCGTCGCAAGGAGTGTGAGCAGGAACCCTTTTGGAGGCTTAATTTTGCAAGTGAAAGTTCAGGAGGGATAACACCTTTGAACACTTCAAAGGAGGATGGATATCGAAATACTTCAAAGGGAAACGAGGATGTGAAATCATCGTGAAGAAGGTTAAGTTTCGGGGGAAGAACTTTGGCTCGTTTCACAAAGATTCTTGAGGAAGAAATCGAACGGTCGAAATTCTCCGTGGAGAACTCGTGAAGTTGTGAGGACCGTAGGATCCAGAGGAGTTGTAGGGTGGATAAGGGCTGGATGAACCCATTACATTGGTGTCAAGGATCAACGAAGACCATCAATCGTGGTCAGTTTGGGTCGTCGGATCATTTTGCGAACTCATGGTTTGTGAGTTTGGAGGTGGAAGACCAAAATCTTGGAGTTGTAAAGTCTCGAGTTGAGAGAAGCGGAGGAAGAGATCTAGACCATTGGATCCAAGCCATGGGAGAACCATCATATCTGAATCTTCATGGGGTATCGCATATCGTGAGTTCGGAGGATAGATCAAATCCTTTGGTTGTGAAAATTCTCGAATAATGAGAAGTAAGGGAAACCATTGGATCTGAACAAGTAGGAACAACCGTTGGAACATAACCTCTTCGCTATATCACGTATCATGGTTTTAGAGATTGGGAGGAATCAGTTTCGACTGCGGAAGTCATGAGCTTGAGATTTTTGAGGGCTCGTTTAACACGTGGAACATCCTCTTGGCGGGAACCGCATGGTTGACAGGTGGCGTGATGATAAGACGCCAGGAGAGAGGAAGAAGTGGTGACAGGTGGTGGACACGTGTCATCTGAAAAGGGAGTCAACACCCTGTTGACTTCTCATGCTTCGGGTTCTCGTAAGAAAGGAGAACAAAGGCTCAACAACTCAAGTCGTGAAGTTGCGAGTTCGGAGAAGCGCTGAAGGAGCCAAACCATGTCTAACTTTCACGTCTCGAAGTTTCGTAAAAAAAGGGCCCAGAGGTTAAACCTTCCAACTCGTGAACTTGTGAATTGCGAGTGGTGCTAGTGCTTAGCCCTAGCTAGTGATTACGTGTGGAGGGTGCTAACAAGGAGGATCCATACCCCATCGCATCTCAGGTATCGACGTTAGGTGAAGAAAAGTCAAAGGTCTTCGACTTGCGAACGTGCAAGTTGCGAAAAGTAGTTGTGTAAGGACCAGGTCGTGGTCGTATAGAAGTGTAAGGTTCATCCTTGGTGTTGGTTTCTCAAGGTGAGTTTTCACAAGGACCTTTGGATCGGATTTGTTAAAGGTTTCAGCAGGGAACCAAAGAAGCCACTTCGGCTTAAGGAGAATTTAGAACGATCCTGAGCGGATCTTGACCCGAGGGTTGGGGTCTGCACCAAGGGTAAAGTTTCTAAGGTCATAGTTCCTGAGGTCAAATTTTCTAAGGTTATAATTCCTAAGGATAAAGTTCTTGAAGTCATAGTTCCCAAGGTCAAAGTTCCTAAGCTCATAGTTTTGTGTCATAGTTCCTTAGGTCATAGTTATTGTCTCATGAAACCTATGAATGAATTTAGGAACTATAACCTAAAAATCTTTGAAATAGTCCTTGTTTCATTGTTCTTGAGGCCAAATTTCCCGAGGTCGTAGTTCTTGAGGAAAAATTTCGTATATTCAAAGTTCCTAGGGTCGTAGTTCCTAAGGTAATAGTTTCCAAGGTCAAATTTCTTGAGGTCATAGTTCTCAAGGTCATAATTCTTGAGGTTGAATTTCTCGAGGTCATAGTTCCTAAGGTCATATTTCTTGAGTTAAAATTTCTTCAAGTCATAGTTCCTTAGGTAAAAGTTCTCGAGTTCATAGTTATCGAGGTCATAGTTCCTGAGGTCAAAGTTTTCAAGGTCCTAGTTCATAATATCATAGTTCCTAAGGTCAAAGTTCTAGAGTTCATAGTTTGTGTGTCATAGTTCTCGGTGTTTCTTCAAATTTGATTGCTAAATTCTCCTACTTTTCACGTGATCTAAAAAATATGAATGATAAGTTCTCCCACTTTGCAAATGATCTATAAAATGTGATTTGGACAACAAATTTACCTCATCATGTGCAATGAAAAATTTCCTATGCGATCCTTGGAAGATAGACCTTGAATCCTTCACATTGGCACATTATTAATGAGTCCTTTCACCCCTTTATATTAACTCTCCAAAATTTTGGTAGTGGTTTGCTAAAATTGTATCATCTAACATTATAACTTATGCATTCTTCCTAGTTAAAGTATCACACTGAGAACCTTTTCTTCATTGGGATTTTTCCAAACATTTTGGGATCATAATTCCCTTCCTTTGTGTCACTAAAATTGTCAACAAAACTATGACCTAAAGAACTATGACCTCGAGAAATTTGACCTCAAGAACTATGACCTCGATAACATTGACCTTGGGAACTTTGACTTCAAGAACTATGACCTCGGGAACATTGACCACAGGAACTATGGCCTTAAGAAATTTAACCTCAAGAACTATGACCTTGATAACTATGACCTCGAGAACTATGACCTCGATAACTATGACCTCGGGAATTATGACCTAGACAAATTTGACCTCAAGAACTTTTGACTTGGGAAAATTTAACCTCAGGAACTATGAACTTAGAAACTTTAACCTCATGAATTATGACCTTGAGAAATTTGACCTTAGGGACTATGACATTGATAGCTTTGGCCTCAAGAAATATGACCTCATGAACTTTGACCTCAAGAACTTTGGCCTCAAGAAATATCTCATGGGAACTAGTTCAAAGTTCTTGAGGTCATAGTTCATGAGGTCATTCATAGGTTTTATTCATAGGTTTTATGAGACAATAACTATGACCTCGGGAACTATGATTGATGAAAGAACTTACATTGATAGACGAACTGATGAGCCAAGAGACGACCTTTGTGTATAAGAGGAAAACAGGTCAAGCAACTACTCTATGAAGTTATGACTACTTGATGGTTTGGTAGACACCCACATCAGGGTTGGTGTCCCTAGGGAGAAGTGGTATCTTGGTATCATTTTTGAAATGTTCAAAAGAAGTTACCTTGTGCCAATCTAAGTCAAAACTACTTTTCTTTTAATAAAAAAAAAAAACTCGATGAATTATTTCCAAAAAAATGAATTTACAAACACACTTATCTATTAGGGGTTTGATTTTCAATTTTTTATCCCTACAAACTTAGATTTGAGGTTCAATACGTTGGATATTCAACTTTAACCCTTTTTAAGGACTTTTAATATCTAATTACAACTATCATCATTAAAATCCATATACACGCCTTTTAAATATGTGCTTTCTACTATTACTTTCTTTGGTAAGGAACATGGATTGGTGAGGGACTTACTTTTTCAAATTTTTCTAAGATGATATATGCGGTTTTTAAAGATGTGCGCTCTATTATTACTTCTTTTAGCAAGAGATATTTACATTGTGAGGCTTACTTTTTCCAATTTTCTAGGATCAAACAACATCATCAAATAAAACTTAAGGAAATTTAGTTGTTATTCATTATCAATAGATAACCTCAAACTTACTAACGAATTGTATATGTTAACTACCAATTACAACTATGATCATTGAAATACATATACACTTTTTATATACGTGATTTTTATTATCAAGTGTTAAGTCATGGATTAAGTATCATTAGGAGAAGATGAGAGATCATTTTATCGAGAACATAATTGTGACCATCAAATTAATTAGTTACAAAAACACAATTTAAAGAAAAACACTTTACTTAAAAACATATTAAACCAAGTTTAACTTAACTAAATCCTAAGTGTCTACCCATCCTATCAAGTTTCAAAGATCTATTAACCTTTGATAAATTTATTAACTTTAAATTTATGTGTACCTTTGAGTTTTTACTTAATATTTAAGTGAGCATTAAATTATTATTAATAGTTTATTATATTTTAAAAGTAAACATCTCCCTCATTCTAGGACATAAAATGTGCATATAGATACAATGATATCATATTTATAAATGTGGAACTATTATATGAAGTAAACTAATCTTATAGTCAAAGGACCATTTTCGTCACCATAAGTCTAACAATACTTTGAAAGAAAATTGACCATAAACAAAGTATTACCAAAGTTTTACCCATAGTCAGAAAATGCCACCAAGTCTTTAACCCAAATTAATTGGAATTATAATTATTTTTAAGGTTAGATGTATTTTTCTTTGTATCCTAGTCATCTTAAAATTAGTTGTATGTTTTTTTATAAAAAATATTAAAGGTTAGATGTATTTTATTTTTTTAATCTTTTTTCTAAATAGTTTATATGTATTTATTTATTTTTAAAAAATATTTGCTCTTTCCTTTTTTAATTTTTTTTTTTTATGTATTTATTTTAATATGTATATATTATCTTTAAGGTTAGTTGAATGTTTTTTTGCCTTATTATTATTTATTATTGGTGTGGATATTGTGTATATTCTATGGTTTATTGTACTCTTTAAAAGTTAGTCTTTTGTGATTAGTTATTTGTTGTCATTTGAGGTTTATTGTACTCTTTAAAATTAGTTATTTGTGATTTTGTTATTTGTTTTAATTTATTAATTAGTGTAAATTATAGATTTGTTTATGTAGTTATATTTGTCAGATTCACATATATTAATTTGATTTGTGTATCAATTTTACACACATATATGTTTTATGGTTTAATGTACTCTTTAAAATTTAATCATCTCTATTAGTTATTTGTTGTCATTTCAAGTTTATTATACTCTTTAAAATTAGTCATTTGTGATTTTGTTATTTATTTTTTATTTATTTTTTTAAATAAAAAAGATGGAGCCTATTATATTACCATAAACCAAATACATAAGTTGTTGGTGATGCCAGTTGTCCCGCCTGAACAGGAAACCGGGACAACTGGACATCTCATACCATTTGTCACCCAATTCACAAAATTAACAAAATTTACAGTGTCACGTCCTGCCCGAAGGAAACCAAGACTATTAGTCTTGAGCATGAAACTCGTTACCCTGACTAGTACTAAGAAAAGTTGATAACTAACGGGCCCAAGGCCTATATTATAACAAGAAAAACAAAGTCTGGTTATGAGCATTATCTAACCTTTGAGCCTGCACACTTGTCCTCGTCCTCCTACTGTCGCCATCCTGCTGGGAGCGCATAGGCCTGCGCACAAGTCGGACATTGTTTCTTTGGCAGAGTTCTGGAGTGAGTCGCAAAGAGCATGTTGAGTCTCTGATTCATTCTCGCTAGGTGAAATATCTGGTCATCCAGCAGATTCCTCATCTCAAAGACGAGATTGAAGTATCCCCAGTCGACTGAAGGTGGCTGCTTCGGGCGATGGCTGTCAATTAACCTCTCAAGGTTGGTTGCTTCTGCTTCCTGATTCAGGTGCACCTCCGCTTCCCTGGTATGTTCGGGGGGAACCTCCTCTTCTACGTAGCAGGGGGAGTAAGGCGTCTCTGAGCTGGTGGCATGGGGGCCGAGCAGATTGCTTGTAGGCGGTGGCTTGTTGTTCGGTCCAAAATTTGATCTCGGATTCCAGTTGTCCGGCACGATAAACAAAGTGTGCTCAGGGGGGTTTTCTAGGCCTCCTTCCGGGATGATTTCCTCCTTGTACGCCATTGGAGGCGTGCGTGGTCTGTTTCTTCTTCTCCTGGCTGCCATTGCTATGGCAATCTCAAAGTTCTTCTTTCTCTTGTGTCGTGACTCCGCCATGTACCAGGCGGCTCCCCTTCTCGGCTTCCCTCTCGCTCGGGGCATGGCAGTGGTCCAGGGAATTGCCTGGGTGCTCTCTCGAAAGGTCATGCCGCTCTTGAAAGTTGGCGAGATTGTCGGGGAGGTTGTAAGGAGTGACAATGAGAACTGGAGAATGAGAATTGATGCTAAGATGCCCGCCATAGCCATTAAAATCTCCTGGTTAGTGCGCTGAGGGCCTGTACCCTTCCCTTGCGTGAGAGGCCTCGTCGTTTGAATGCGCCTGCTCATGTCCATGGTGAGTTAAGGGCAGAGGTGATGTGGGTCGGTGGATGCATTAATGTTGCATCCCGGCTCGATCCCGCGTGGCACCATTGCGCCTTGTGTCACCCCATCCGGGGTATTTATTTTTATTTATTAATTAGTGTAAATTATAGATTTGTTTATGTAGTTATATTTTTCATTCACGTATATTAATTTGATTTTTGTATTAATTTTACATATATATGTTCTATGGTTTATTGTACTCTTTAAAAGCTAGTCATTTGTGATTAGTTATTTGTTGTCATTTGAGGTTTATTATACTCTTTAAAATTAGTCATTTGTGATTTTATTATTTGTTTTCATTTATTAATTAGTGTAAATTATAGATTTGTTTATGTAGTTATATTTGTCATTCACATATATTAATTTGATTTTTTAATCAATTTTACATACATATATGTTTTATGGTTTATTGTACTCTTTAAAAGTTAGTCATTTGTGATTAGTTATTTGTTGTCATTTGAAGTTTATTATACTCTTTAAAATTAATCATTTGTGATTTTGTTATTAATGTAAATTTTATATTTGTTAAGTTAACATATATTAATTTCATTCTTGTATCAATTTTACACACATAGTTACTTATTTTTGTTTAAAATTTATAATTTTTTAAAATTAAAATAATATAAATTATATTTTTAAATATGTATATATATATATTAATTAATTAAAATTCAGTTGAATTATATATATATATATATATATATATATAGGTGTTAATGTTAAAAACATGATTATGTTTGAGTTTTGAATTATATATATATATATATATATATATATATATATAGATGTTAATGGATTTAAAAAACATGATTATATGTGTTTGAGTTTTTATTAATGGATTTAAAAAACATGATTATATGTGTTTGAGTTTTTTGGAAATCAACTTTAGTAATTGATTCTGATTAAATTGAATTTAAACTATATTATTGTATGTAGAGAATAACCTTTAGTAATTGAGCATGATTGAATTGAATTTTATATTCTATAATATAGATATGTTTTGGTATTTTAGTTATTAAAAAAAAATTAATATTTTGTTGATAGTATGCACAGAGCATTGTAGTACCACTCGGTGAAAAAGATCAATACAAAGGAGAAGGCTATTCCATACACCACATTACAAAAGGCTCAGCTTCACACTACATCATCATTATTTTTTTGGGATAAAGAAGCTCGGATTCACGTGGTGCATGATAGCACATATCTTCACTCAATGTGTATCACGTTGTGCATTGTGTATGAGTAAAACTCATCTTCAATTACATCACAACAACATTGAATGGTAGATTTTTTTTTAACAAGGCATCAACGTCCTATTTTTATATCAGATTCTGTAACTCTTTATTTTTTTTATCAGATTCTGTAAGTTAAGGGCGTCCTACCTATTGATTTTATTGAACCACGTATCTATGCAAGACATGATATTATTTCAGCTATCAGAGCAACAGAATTAGTAACATTCCGTAAATTAGCTTTAAGGAATGTGAATATAGCATGCATCTCTGTATATTTGTAAATAACGAATGAAATAGTGCAATCCATTTCATGTAGAGTACCTTCCTACCGTATAATATTCACTAAATTTGGAAAACTATCTGAAGCAGGTCCTGCCATGCTTTCATTACCAATATCACACACTTGGGCACTGTTTGAACGCTTTGTAAGAAAAATAATCATTCTATGGCCTAAAAGAGGGCTTATCTCAGCATATCAAATTTTGAAGAGATACCACTAATCTAAATTTGACTTAGGTATAGTTAAGGGGCAAGTTAACCAAGTATCTATATATATACATGTAATTCTAATTTTAAAGATATATAGAGAGAAAATTGATAATGAGATTTTGAGAATGTTAACAAGGGATTTTATATTTGGTTTCTGTTTGAATCTGAGTTTGTAAACTCATGATAATGTTCAAACTTATTACAGAGCAATTTCTTTTGTTGTAGCATGCATACTCATTTTTGTTTGAAAACTTATATTAAATCCTTATGATGTGGAGTGTTTTGCTGAAGAATCTAATTAAGTTTGAATCTGAATTTTTAATCTGCTGTTATAATTTGTTTCTGTTATAACTTCGTTTTTGCTCTACAATCATTTTTACTCTCTACTGAGTAGAACAAAGTATCAATATTTGTGTATGATGCATGAGTGATTCACTTAAGTTTTTTGTTGTAATATCATTTTATTATTTGTTGAAACACCTAGTTGTAGCTTACAGGTGTTGTTGAAACACGTTGCTAAAAGATGTTGCTGAAACACCTGGTTGTAGCTTACAGGTGTTGTTGAAACACCTGGTTGTATCTTACAAGTGATGTTACACAGTGATGAAACTCGTGTAATAGATGTTCATTGTTTTCTGAAGCACTCCCCTGCATCCTTTATTGTGGTATCAGAGCTAGTAATATTTCTAGTTTCTCATTGTAACTGAATATAGTGATTTGGAGTCTAATTTGAAATGGCTACAAACAGTTATTTGGCTCAACCACAGATTTTTATTTTGACTGAAAGAAATTATGATTCTTGGTTTATTAGAATGAGAACAATTATGCGTTCTCAATATCTTTGGGATTTTTTTATTGTTGGTTACCTAGACCGTATTGACCAAGTAGCGAAAATGAATCTGACAAATGTTGAGCAAATTTTGTTGAAGGAGAACAAAAAGAGAAACAACAAGGCCCTCGGTCTTATTCAACAAGGCCTAACTGAAACCATATTTCCGAAGGTGTTAAGTTCAGTTTCTTTAAAGAAACCTTGGGACACTCTTGGAAATAGCTATCAAGGTGTATTGAAGGTAAAGACTATCAAGGTTCTGAATTTGAGAAGAGACTTTGAAAATCTGAAGATGAAGGACAACGAGTTAGTAGATAGTTTCATGACTCAAGTAATGAATGTTGTGAATCAAATATGGCAGTATGGTGAATACCTCTCTGACAATATCTAGTAATTGATAAAGTTCTCAGTCTTTTCCAAAGAAGTTTGAATCCATAGTTGTACCCGTAGAAAAATTTAAAGATATTAGTCTTATGCATATTAATGAATTAACTGGTTCTCTGCTTGCTCATGAATTTGGGATGTCTAGATATGGTAATCCATTAGAGAATGCTTTCAAATCCCAGTTGTGTGTTACTAGAGGAAGAGACAGAGGAAGTTCTAGTAGCAGAGGAAGAGGAGGTCGCTTTGCTGGTCAACGACACTGCAAAAATGATTCAGAATCTGAGGAGAAAACTCAGCAGAATCCTCCTAGTTTAAGAGGGTGTAGCAACAGATCCTGGCAGCAAGGAAATCAAAGGTATGATAAATCTAAGGTACAATGTTATTATTGTAAGAAATTTGGACATTATGCTAACAAGTGTTGGAATAAGCAAGAAGATGTTGGAAAGCATTTTTCTCACATAATAGAGAAGTCAGAGAATGACCAGAAACCTGTGTTTCTAACTTGTAATGTCACCCAGGAAAGTTTGAGTGATGTTTGGTTTTCAGACCACATATGTAGCAATCACATGACTGGAAATAAAAACTTATTTTCCAGTTTAGATACCAATATTCAGTTTGAAGTAAAGTTTTGTAATGACTGTAAGGTAAGAATTAATGGTAAAGGTGTGATTCATGTTTATACTAAGAATGATGAAAGAACAAAAATAGATGATGTTTATTATGTACGTGGTATGAAATGCAATTTGTTAAGTGTTGAACAACTAATAGAGAAAAAGTACAGAGTGTTATTCAAGAATAAGGTATGTACAATTTATAATAAGTATCCAAGTAAGAAGTTGATTGTCAGAGTAGAGATGACAAAGAATATTATGTTTCCACTTATTATGAGAAATGATCTGACTAACTCTTTGAATGCTTATAAAGCTAAATTTTTGGATGAGTCATGTTTATGGAATTTTAGATATGGCCATTTACATTTTGGAGGTCTATATTTGTTGCAAAAGAAGCAAATGGTGAAGGGGTTGGTCATTATTTAGCAACCAACAAGCTCGTGTGAAAGTTTCATACCTGCAAAGCATCACAGGGATAAATTTATTTTTGGAGTGTTATATAGGGATAAAGCTTCATTGGTACTTGTTCACACACATTTATGTGGACCGATGCAAACATATTCATTGACTGTAATGTCTATTTTATGACTTTTATTGATCATTTCAGTCGAAAAACTTGGGTTTATTTGCTGAAGAAAAAGTCTGAAGCTTTTGATATATTTAAGAGGTTTAAAGTTATGGTTGAAAAGGAGAGTGGAAAATATATTGAAGTCTTGAGATTAAACAGAGGAGGTAAGTATATGCTAACCGATTTCATGGAGTTTTGTCATTTTCATGGAATCAAGAGACAATTTACTACTCGTTATACTCCACAACAGAATGGAGTAGTTGAAAGGAAGAATCGAACCATTAGGAATATGGCTCGAAGTATGTTGAAGGAGAAGCATATTCCAAATGAATATTGGGGTGATGCAGTTGTTTGTTCAATATATATTCTAAACAGAAGTCCAACTAAGAGTGTAAAGAACCAAGTTCCCCGGGAAGCTTGGAGTGGTAAGAATAACAACGTATCTCATTTGATAATTTTTGGGTGTGTTGCTTATGCACATGTACCTGAACAAATGAGGAGAAAGTTGGATGACAGAGATGTTGAGTTCAAGGAAGAAGAGGATTGGGATGGTAGAATTGATAAAATTGTTTCAGGGGGAGTTGAAATATCTCATGAAGATGATGATGGAGATGAGCAGGCCATACAGGGTGGACAGTTGACACCATGGTCACACACACCTACAACAAGAACTCTTGTAAGAAAATCACCAAGGGTCAGCCCATCACAACTAAGAATGCCCAAAATATATGAGTGTGGTGAGCCATCAGGTCATGGTGGACAACAAAAAAAATCAGAGGTAAGTGATGAATCAAATCCTACTTTAGCTTCATTAAGAAACAAAATTAGAAGTCAGAAGACTAGAAGTTTAAAAGAATTGTATGAGAAAAATGATGAAGTGGATCAAGTTTCAAATTTTTCATTAATTGCATATATGATCCTATAAATTTTGATGATGTCGTTAAGAAATAAGTTTGGGTAGAAGGCATGAATGAATAAATTGATGCCAAAGAAATAAATGAGAAAAATGATGAAGTGGATCAAGTTTCAAATTTTTCATTAATTGCATATATGATCCTATAAATTTTGATGATGTCGTTAAGAAATAAGTTTGGGTAGAAGGCATGAATGAATAAATTGATGCCAAAGAAATAAATAATACTTGGGAACTTGTAGATTTTCCTAAAGATACAAATTTTATAGGTGTTAAATGGATTTACAAGACTATGGTAAATGTTGAAGGTGAAGTTGAGAAGCACAAGACAAGGCTTGTAGCTCAGGGGTTCAGTTAACAAACCAATATTGATTATAATGAACTTTTTCACCTGTAGTCAAGCTTAATACAGTAAGAATGGTGTTAGCCATTGTTGCCCACAATAAATGGTGCATGTGCCAAATGGATGTAAAATATGGTTTTCTAGAAGAAGAGGATTATTTGAAACAACCTCCAAGATACAATATTGATGGACAAGAAGGTAAGGTCTATAGGTTAAAGAAAGTGTTGTATGGATTGAAAAAAGAACCCATAGTATGGTACATCATAATTGATGAATACTTGAATAGTGAAGGATTCAATAGAAGTCCAAGTGAGCCAACTCTGTATACAAAGGTAAATCAGGAAGGTAAACTCTTGATTTTATGCTTGTATGTTGATGATTTGATTTTTACCGGAAATATTTCAATAGATGAGTTTAAGACAGTCATGAAAACTGAGTTTGAAATGACTAATTTAGAAATGATGAAGTATTTTCTAGGAATTGAAGTAAATCAATCTGAGTATGGTATTTTTATTTGTCAAAATAAGTATGCAAAGGATATATTGAAAAGGTTTAGGATGGTGAACTATAAACTAGTTGTAACACCAATTGCAACTGGCACAAAACTTAGTAAGAGTGATGAGAGGTCATGTGTTGATCTGACTCTATATAAAAGACTGGTTGGAATTCTTATGTATTTGATAGCAACAAGGCCTGATATTATGTTTTCTTTAAGTTTCATTTCTAGATGTATGTAGACTCCGAAGAGTACCCATTGGGAAGCATAAAAAATGATCCTAAGATATGTTGTTGGAATAACCAATTATGGCGTTCTGTACACATCAGATTCAGATTTTAAGTTGATCGGATATATTGATAGTGATTTTGCAGGTAGTGTAGATGATAGGAAGAGCACATCAAGATATGTGTTCAGCTTTGGATCAGGAGTTGTAGCTTGGGCTTCCAAGAAGAAACACATTGTGACTTTATCATATGTTGAGGCAGAGTATGTTACAACAACAACAACTACATGTTAGACTGTGTGGATGAGAAGGATTATGACTGAGTTGTTGCATGAACAACAAGAACCAATTCATATTTTATGTGACAATAAATCATCTATTTCTCTATCATGTAATCATGTTTTCCACAAGAAAACTAAGCATATTGATACAAAATATCATTTTATTCAAGAGTTGATAAACATAGATGAAATTTCTGTAGAGTTTTGCAAATATGAAGATCAATTTGCAGACATCTTTACAAAGTACTTAGAAAAGGAATTATTTAAGATTCACAAAAGGAACAATGGGGTTTGTGAACTGTAATATTGCAAATTTTTGTTTTTGGGTGAAATGGTTAAGGGGGAGAATGTCAGAAAATTAATCATTCCACCGCCTAAAAGACAATTTATCTTAGCCAATCAAATTTTGAGGAGATACCACTACCCATAAATTTATTATCACCACCTTAACCACCTTATTCATTTAAATGGTCGTCACCGCCACATAGTTTCATTTTGGGTGGTCAATTTCAAAGGGAAATGAATCATTTATGTTCTGTAAAATCTAAATTTGACTTAGGTATAGCTAAGGGGCAAGTAAATCGACTAAATTTATATATATATATATATATATATATATATATATATATATATATATATATATATATATATATATCCATATAAATTGAATTTTAAATATAGAGAGAAAATTGATAATAAAATTTTAAGAGTGTTAACCGGTTCTCTCTCTATATATTTAAAATTCAAATATATAGAGAGAGAAAATTGATAATAAAATTTTGAGAGTGTTAATAGGGGATTTTATACTTCGTTTATGTTTTAATCTGAGTTTGTAAACTCATGATAATGTTCACACTTATTAAAGAGTAATTTATTTTGTTGTAGCATGCATATTTTTTTTTCTGTTTGAAAACTTCTGTTAAATCCTTATGTTGTGCAACGTTTTGTTGAAGAATCTTATTAAGTTTTTAGTATAAAAGTAGTGGGTTAATTTACTGTTGCAAGGAATGATTCAATGAAGTTATTTTACAGCTGGAATCTGAGTTTTTAATCTGTTGTTATAATTTATTTGTTTCTGTTATAACTTTGTTTTTGTTGTAAAGTCAGTTTTACTCTCTACTGAAACACCTATTGAAAAGGTTACCGTAGAATAAAGTATCAATATTTGTGTATGATGTAGGAGTGATTCACTTAATTTTTTTGTTGTAATATCCTTTTATTATTTTCTGAAACACGTTGATGAAACACTTGGTAGTATCTTACAAGTGTTGTTGAAACATGTTGCTAAAACATGTTGCTGAAACACATGGATGTAGCTTAAAGGTGTTGTTGAAACACGTTGAAACACATTGTTGAAACACTTGGTTGTAGTTTACAGGTAATGTTACACAATGTTGAAACTCGTTTAATAGATGTTCATTGTTTTCTGAAGCACTCCCCTGCATCCTTTATTAAATAGTGCAATCCATTTCATGTAGAGTACCTTCCTCGTGTATAATTTTCACCAAATCTGGCAAACTATCTGAAGAAGGTCCTACCATGTAAGAATCCTCTGCTTTCATTACCAATATCAAACACTT
The DNA here is from genome assembly GCA_010110895.2 of Picea sitchensis. NCBI lineage: Eukaryota > Viridiplantae > Streptophyta > Pinopsida > Pinales > Pinaceae > Picea > Picea sitchensis. Next base: position 23,351 of record SNQJ01S0133175.1, on the reverse strand, counting down.
GGGCATTGTTTGAATATTTCTATGTTGGGAACGATTGCCTAATTCTGATACATTATTTTTAATTTCTAATTGTCCAACCCTTAAAACATTTATGATTGCATTTTTATTGATATCCAAGTATCGATAACATTCATAAAATATTTTGGGTTTCTGAGAAGTGTATTCTTCATTCTAAGCACTTTGTTTGCAGTTGTAATATTTTTCAGAGACCTTGTCTCTACACACATGATCAATGGTCCTCCTTGTAAAGAACTCTTGAACATATTATTCACAAAATAAATATGACCATGGTTTTTAAATCCAAGAACCAAAATGATGATCAGATGTTTGGAAGTCGTCAAAATCTTAGTTGTTGCATCCCTGATTTGTTTACGTTGTTCTTATAAGATATAACTTCTCCTCACATTCTTGTACACCATGAAAGAAACAACAATTGTCATAACAATTGTTCTTAACATAGGAATTATCGCATTCATTTTCTTCTTTTTTATCTCCATCTTCAGCTTCAGAGGAATTGAGCTTTAGCTTCACAAATTATAACTACTACTCAAAACTATTTTAAGAAACGATGGATTGGAACTATCGCTCAACTGACAGATCAAAATATTACATTATTAATTCTGATTGTTTCTTTGAAGGTGGAGTATAATTTATAGATTCCAATGTTCCAAAGAAAACATTGTGCTATTTATTATGTTGCTTCTGCATGAGAAAACCATGTAATCACTTCATCATCCTTAATGAGAAAACCATGCTAACCATAGCTCAGGGGATTTCAAAGAAAACAAAGAGAGGTGTTTGAAATTTGAAACAATTAAAAATGTGGACGTTGGAGAAAAACAAAGGGAAGGCATGTGAAATTTTACAAAATTCAAAAATTTAAATGCGGGAGGAATAGGAATATCATTGTTGCAACATTCAAGTGTCCATGTACCACACATTTCCTATGTCAGTTTCCATATATTACGAAACATGTCATGTTTCACAGGAACAAATGGTGCTAACGACAATTTATGTGCATTGAAGAAAAAGAAGATATCAACAGCCCTATTACTAAAAGTCATATTTTAACTATTATAAGAAATTATTCTTTTATGGTGAGAAATTGTTATATCCGCATATTTGAGTGATTATTTTTGTATGATCAAAGTTCCCTAATGGGTTTTCAACACATTGAATCTATTTCTATATTCAAAAATGAATTTTAAGCAACAAAAAATAATGATTTCATGCAAATTTATATGGCTGAATTCCGACGAAAAATGCATTACGTAGAACAGCTAAATTATACCCTAGTAAAAAGACATCAATGACATAAGAAACCAAGATGAAGATTGCCAACAACATAAGGAAATCTAATTCAAGTAGGTTTCCAAGAAGGATTTTGACATGTGCTATTGCCACAAATTTAGTCGAAGTTTTGATGAGACCATTGTAGATACTTAAGGGAGGAGTAGGAAAATGGAAGTGAGAAGCAGAATTGAGATGTCACCATGAGAACCATGAGGTAATCGATAAGATAGAAGATCAATTTTCTTTAACGTCAATAGAATTTAATGAAAACTTAAAAAATGTTAGTAATGAAAATACCAAGCTAAAAATAAACTCACTAAAATAAGTGCAAGAAACTATAAACAAAGATTAGGAAATTGCAAGGTTAGTAGATGTATAAGAGATTGTTAAGCAAGCCGATGAAATAACAGCATGAACTTGGGTCTATTATTTATAGTTATAATAGAAATGGAATAAATTTCATATTGAATTCTATGTATCTTAGATTAAAACAAATTTCAAAAACCCTTAAAAATTATGTGAATTATATTTTGACATCACCCTTAAAGAATAAATCTCCTCTACAAAAATTATTTGCACAAATATGTACTACATCAAAGACTAATATGGTCACCCAACCCTTATGTTAGGGATGTGTATCTCATAACATTTATGTCCTAGTTACATAATGAATCTTGTAATCACAAGATTCATATCTACAAAATGATATGAGGCTGAGGAGAAGAGAGTAGAATACAAATAAGAGGAGAAGATGTTAGGCCAAGTGAGGTCTATAAAAATCATATGTAGATAATAGTGGATTCATTTATCTACCTAGTGTTGGAGAGAATAAAATTGGAGGATGGAACAAAATGCAATAGACTCATCAACACCTCTAGGAATGAGGTATTGAGGAATGCCACACTTACTACTAGAACTCAGGATAAGTCTTCACAAAGATCATTTCTATATTGAGGGTATCAAGAGGATAACTTCCAATTGTATAGGATTTAAATTCAATGTCCCCCTCTTGTTACACCTCATTCCATACTTCAGGAGGCCAAGAGAACCTCACATTGAAATTGAGAAATTAAGATGAAAATAAATTTTCAAAATTTCAAGATATCACCTAAAGGAAAATGAAACTTACCCAATGACTTATGATATTAGATCCAAATTCTTACTTGTATAAAATGATACAAAGGAAATCATAGTTCAACAAGGTAAAATCATGTGGGCTTCACCTTGTTGACCAATATCTTATCATGTTCATTCTTAAATGAGGTTTTAAGATTGTGAAAAATAGAGTCATATATTGTAGGTATTGGGTGGGTGGGATGCAAGGTATCAAGGGTTTTATATGTATTGGTGGGTATAAAAAGGGGTATCTGGTAAAAATAGAGGATATCTACTAAAATCAAGGTTTTTTTTATTACCAGAAAGTTGTATTAGGAGGGGGGTTCAACAAAACTATTTTGGGAGGTATTTATCAGTAGCTAGTGAAATTAGATTGTTTTTTAATAGACCAAGAATGCACATGCTATGTCATAGGTTCACTAAGTGAAGACCCCATGGAGAAAATAGTATTCATAAATATCAACAATAGAATAAACATAGTTTTCAATAGAAATAGTGGAAAAAATAAAGTTGTCAGCAACAATAATGGAAAAAAAAAACTTATTATCAGGAACAAATACAGAAGTAGAATCACCACCAATAGAAATAGAAGTAAAATCATTAGCAACAATAAAGGGGAAATTGAGGAAGGGCCAAAAAGAGATAAAGAGGTTAACAAAGTTGTTGACTAAGCAATAATTAGCAAGGAACATTGCATTCCATTTTTCTTATTTTCCTGCACAAGGGAATGCAAACAACCCTCAAAAGGCCACATGTCATGGTTTTAGGTGTCATGTTGGCCCTAGATACCTAAAATCTTGAATCTCACAACCACTAAAACTAGACCCAATTAACTTTTCAATAACAATTTTGTAATGAACATTTATTATTTATTTAAAGTAACAATAACATAAAAGATAAACAATAAATTGAATAATTTACAAAATAACTATTTTTTAATTTATTATTATTTCTTTTTATAGATTTATATTATAAAAATAGTACAACCAAGCTCGCTCATAGGGAGATGTACAATCCAAAAAAGGTTATGATCTTTTGAATACAACCCAAAAATAAAAGCTATCTAGCAAGGCATATAAGCTGAAAGTTTCTTATAATACATTATTATCTTTTCATATCGATAAGTGTATAGAAGATGCATACTAGTTTAACAACTTTAAAAAAACATAACTGAACAAAAGTAGATAAAAAACCACATAAAACTTCATCCTAAGGTACTTGCTTCTTTTTTTTCACTGAAAATTTCCACTCTTCTATTGATTGATAAGATAAATCACTGATTGTTGTAAACTTGCCAACTTTCCTTCAAAGGCCTGGATGCATTTTTCAGTGAATTTTAAGTTATAATGAGATAAAATTTTGTAATGAGCATTTATTATTTATTTAAAGTAACAATAACATAAAAGGTAAACAATGAATTGGGTAATTTACAAAATAACTATTTTTTAATTTGTTTCATGTTAATGATTCAAAGTGTAAATGCTAAGCATTTAATTGTTTAAATAATATAAAAAATAATTAATTCAATTCAATTATTATTTTTTTTTAGTAGATTTATATTATAAAAATAGTACAACCAAGCTCATAGTGATATGTACAATCCAAAAAAGGTTATGATCTTTTGAATACAACCCATTTATTATTTATTTAAAGTAACAATAACATAAAAGGTAAACAATGAATTGGGTAATTTACAAAATAACTATTTTTTAATTTATTTCATGTTAATGATTCAAAGTGTAAATGCTAAGCATTTAATTGTTTAAATAATATAAAAAATATTTAATTCAATTCAATTATTATTATTTCTTTTTAGTAGATTTATATTATAAAAATAGTACAACCAAGTTCATAGTGATATGTACAATCCAAAAAAGGTTATAATCTTTTGAATATAACCCAAAAAGAAAGATTATCTAGCAAGGCATATAAGCTGGAAGCTTCTTATAATACATCATTATCTTTTCATATTAAAAACTTTAAATAACATAACTGAATAAAAAGTATTTGCTTTTTTTTTTTTAATGAAAATTTCCCATCAGAGATTCCATGCTTTGTGTTTGAGGAATATGTAAGAGTACCATTTCCAGTCTTCTGCTGATTGTTGTAAATTTGCCAACTTTGAATGAGCCCACGTTATGATGCCACCCTCTTTGAATGAGCCCACGTTATGATGCTACCCTCTTGCCTAGAAAATGGAGTGTCAATTGTCATAAAAATTTGATTAAGGGATAGGTTCATTAGTAATTTCATTGTTGATTATTAAATTTCCT
>SNQJ01S0133175.1:0-18659 GCA_010110895.2 Picea sitchensis | reverse complement strand
CAACCAAGCTCATAGTGATATGTACAATCCAAAAAAGGTTATGATCTTTTGAATACAACCCATTTATTATTTATTTAAAGTAACAATAACATAAAAGGTAAACAATGAATTGGGTAATTTACAAAATAACTATTTTTTAATTTATTTCATGTTAATGATTCAAAGTGTAAATGCTAAGCATTTAATTGTTTAAATAATATAAAAAATATTTAATTCAATTCAATTATTATTATTTCTTTTTAGTAGATTTATATTATAAAAATAGTACAACCAAGTTCATAGTGATATGTACAATCCAAAAAAGGTTATAATCTTTTGAATATAACCCAAAAAGAAAGATTATCTAGCAAGGCATATAAGCTGGAAGCTTCTTATAATACATCATTATCTTTTCATATTAAAAACTTTAAATAACATAACTGAATAAAAAGTATTTGCTTTTTTTTTTTTAATGAAAATTTCCCATCAGAGATTCCATGCTTTGTGTTTGAGGAATATGTAAGAGTACCATTTCCAGTCTTCTGCTGATTGTTGTAAATTTGCCAACTTTGAATGAGCCCACGTTATGATGCCACCCTCTTTGAATGAGCCCACGTTATGATGCTACCCTCTTGCCTAGAAAATGGAGTGTCAATTGTCATAAAAATTTGATTAAGGGATAGGTTCATTAGTAATTTCATTGTTGATTATTAAATTTCCTTTTTTTTTTTTTTTTTCCCTTCGTGGCTGAATGAACATGCATACAATGCTCCTTCGCTGAAATCCACCAAGCATTTCTTTCCATTTAGATACACTAATATATTACAATTTTAATAACCTAATGTATTGGGGACATCTAATGAGATTCACAATATTCCCAAAAGTAGCAAGTCTAAGAATTTGACCCCACAACCTCATACTTGTAATTTACATGATCAACTACTTAAAACTCCAACTAATCCACAAAGGCTTAACACCACTTGTAATGCTAAAAATAAGTTTCTTGTTGTGAATTAGAAGTTCACAAACACTACTAAAAGATTAAACTATATTTGTAGACATTTATGTATAATTTATATACTCCAAATTGGAATCTCAACCTAAGTATTTAAGTCATAAGTGCATGCAAACATTTACTATTACTAGAAAATAAAAAATATATATATCACTAATAAAATATTTGCAACTAAGTCTAATAATTTCAAAGTAAGGTATTTAGTTAATGTTTTTGATGAATAAAATAAATAAATTTATTATGTCCAGATGTGTTTTCTATAGTTTACTATAAGAGATATGTGAAGGAGTTTCAATCAATGGTATTAAAAAAAAATTGATAACAAAAAAATATTCTAATGTGGATCTATATAAAATGTTTTAATAATTTTCTTATTGTTGAGATACTTGTTTTTTACATCCAATATGAGGGAGATGTGTAATTCCTTTAGTGTTGAAATAGAGTTGACATGTGGCATTTAAAAAAATTAATAACAAAAAAAATAATTCAATATTAGTCATAAATAAGATATTTTCGGCATAGGAATCCACCCATATAAATTTACACCAATCACTATTTTTTGTTGTGCAGAATTCATTTTTTAATGTAAAAGTGGATTCAGCATGCTGAAAAACTCCTAGGACATTCGGATTCTACAGAAATAATCACTTAAATCTACAAATCCAACAATTTCTCACTAGATTTAGGGTAAGTATCCCCGAGAAAAATCTTATTTTAATAGATTCTTTAGCCTAAAACATTTTATTGTAGATCATTTCTATATTGAGAGTATCAAGAGGATAACTTCCAATTGGATAGGATTTAAATTCAATGTCCCCCTCTTGTTACACCTCATTCCATACTTCAAGAGGCCAATAGAACCTGACATTGAAATTGAGAAATTAAGATGAAAATAAATATTCAAGTTTTCAAGATATCACCTAAAGGAAACTAAAACTTACCCAATGGCTTACGATATTAGATCCAAATTCTTACTTCTATAAAATGATACAAAGGAAATCATAGCTCAACAAGGTAAAATCATGTGGGCTTCACCTTGTTGACCAATATCTTATCATGTTCATTCTTAAACGAGGTTTTAAGATTGTGAAAAATAGAGTCATATATTGTAGGTATTGGGTGGGTGGGATGCAAGGTATGAAGGGTTTTATATGTATTGGTAGGTATAAAAAGGGGTATGTAAAAATAGAGGATATCTACTAAAAACATGGTTTTTTTTATTACTAGAAAGTTGTATTAGGAGGGGGGTTCAACAAAACTATTTTGGGAGGTATTTATCAATAGCTAGTGAAATTAGATTGTTTTTTAATAGACCAAAAATGCACATACTATGTCATAGGTTCACTAAGTGAAGACCCCATGGAGAAAATAATGTTCATAAATATCAACAATAAAATAAACATAGTTTTCAATAGAAATAGTGAAAAAATAAAGTTATCAACAACAATAATGGAAAAAACAAACTTATTAGCAGGAACAACTACAAAAGTAGAATCACCACCAATAAAAATAGAAGTAAAATCATTAACAACAATAGATAAAGAGGTTGACAAAGTTGTTGACTAAGCAATAATTAGCAAGAAACACTGCATTCCATTTTTCTTATTTCCCTTTTTGTGCACAAGGGAATGCAAACAACCCTCAAAAGGCCACATGTCATGGTTTTAGGTGTCATGTTGGCTCTAGATACCTAAAATCTTGAATTAGGGCCTAAGGTAGATATTTCTTCCATCAACAATGTCTAAGGCCTTACTCATACCTAGTTATCGAAACATTTTAATGTAATTGATATCCATTAAATAATTGAAGAATCAATTTGATAATATTTATTAGAACTTCAATGGAAAGGACGATCTCACAACCATTAAAACTAGACACAATTAACTTTTCAATAACAATTTTGTAATAAGCATTTATTATTTATTTAAAGTAACAATAACATAAAAGATAAACAATAAATTGGATAATTTACAAAAATAACTATTTTTTAATTTATTATTATTTATTTTTATAGATTTTTATTATAAAAATAGTACAACCAAGCTCGCTCATAGTGAGATGTACAATTCAAAAAAGGTTATGATCTTTTGAATACAACCCAACAAAAGAGGCTATCTGGCAAGGCAGATAAACTGGAAGTTTTTTATAATACATCATTATCTTTTCATATCGATAAGTGTATAGAAGATGCATACTAGTTTAACAACTTTAAATAACATAACTGAATAAAAGGTACTTGCTTCTTTTTTTTAATTGAAAATTTCCCATCAGGGATTCCATGCTTTGTGTTTGAGGAATATGTAAGATGGAAGTTTTTTATAATACATCATTATCTTTTCATATCGATGAGTGTATAGAAGATGCATACTAGTTTAACAACTTTAAATAACATAACTGAATAAAAGGTACTTGCTTCTTTTTTTTAATTGAAAATTTCCCATCAGGGATTCCATGCTTTGTGTTTGAGGAATATGTAAGAGTACCATTTCTAGTCTTTTACTGATTGTTGTAAATTTGTAAACTTTGAATGAGCCCACGTTATGATGCTACCCTCTTGCCAAGTAAATGGAGTGTTAATTGTCATAAAAATTTGATTAAGGGATAGGTTCATTACTAATCTCATTGTTGATTATTAAATTTCTTTTATTTTGCTTTGTGGGTGAATGAATATGCATATAATACTCCTTCAATGAAACCCATCAAGCACTTCTCTCCATTTAGATACACCAATAGATTGCAATTTTAATAGCTTAATGTATTGGGGACATCTAGTAAAACTCACACTATTTCTAAAAGTAGCAAGTTTAAGAACTTGACCCCACAACTTCATGCTTGTAATTTACATGATCAACTACTTGATACTCCAACTAATCCACAACTAATCCATAAGGGCTTAACACCACTTGTAATGTTAAAAATAAGTTTCTTTTTGTGAATTAAAAGTTCACAAACACTACTAAGAGACTAAACTATATTTGTACACTACTAAGAGATTAAACTATATTTGTAGACACTTATGTATAATTTATATACTCCAAATTGGAATCCAAACCCAAGTATTTAAGTCATAAGTGCATGCAAACATTTATCACTACTAGAAATTAAAAAAATATATATCACTAATAAAATAGTTGCAACTAAGTTTAATAATTTCAAAATAAGGTATTTAGTCAATGTTTTTGATGAATAAAATAAATAAATTTATTATGTCCAGAAGTGTTTTCTACTATAAGGGAGATGTGAAGGAGTATCAATAAATGATATTAAAAAAAAATTGATAACAAAAAAATATTCCAATGTGGATCTATATAAAATGTTTTAATAATTTTCTTATTGTTGAGATATGTGTTTTTTTACATCTAATATGAGGGAGAAGTGTAATTCCTTTAGTGTTGAATTAGAGTTGACATGTGGCATTTAAAAAAATTAATAACAAAAAAAAAATTCAATATTAGTCATAAATAAGATATTTTGGGAGCGAGAATCTAGCCATATAAATTTACACCAATCACTATTTTTTGTTGTTCAGATTTCATTTTTGAATGCAAAAATGGATTCATGTTGAAAAACTCCTAGGGCATTCAGATTCTACAGAAATAATCACTTAAATCTACAAATCCAACAATTTCTCACTAGATTTAGGATAAGTATCCCAGAAAAAAATCTTATTTTAGTAGATTCTTTAGCCTAAAACATTTTATTGTAAATCTTAAAATAGAAAACATCTCTTTGTCAATCTTAAATAGAAAGCATTTAAATAGAAAGCATCTCTTGATAAAATAACATTTTTTTTAATTTCAATTACCATATATATATATATATATAAGAGATGTATAATTTTTTTATGCTAAAACTTGTTATTTAAAATAAAAATAAAATAAAAAATATTTTAATATCAATTTTTATATATTATAAATTATAAATTTAATTTTTCTAATCAATTTCTATAGTATAAAATAAAATAAACAAACCCACTTAAATAAAATATCTAATAATTTAATTAAAACATTAAATTAAAAAAAAAATCAAACCATTTTGTTTGACTATCGACTGAAAGCTATGCCACACCTTCCTCTTTCTGAGAACGTGCCAGCGACGGCCGGCAGAGTAGTCGCCCTGTTGAACTTTTCTACGTGCCCAAAATAACAATACGAGCGCTCTCGCTCGCTTTCTCTCTCTCGGATATATATATATATATATATTTGTGCTCTCCACTATTGGATTTAACAACTCCGCTGTGTTGCAATTGTCTACACGTATCGCTAATGGTCCGCTCTGTAAACGATGAGCTTTGGCCCGGAAAGAGTCCTGATTCATGAGTGAAAGACGTCTGGAGATAAACCGCGTGACAGCAGATCCCGCCAACCTGGATAATAATTTTTAATGTATATTTAATTTTTCTTGGATCTGCCCAGTAGCGCATGATTTCAACCACCTGCCCCAAGGTTACATTTATACCCTTCCCATTCAATCCTATTTATTCTGTTCCAAACCCAAATGAAACAGGCATGCAATTAGACTAGTCTGCATCTGCTGCATCCTCAATACTTGTCAAATAGTATGTCATCCACGGATGCTTTTAATCCATCAGGTTATGTCCATCTCATTTTTATGGTTATGATCATATGCAGTGCAGCTACATATCCCACAATTTATGCAAACTTTTACAATGATATAGATGTAACATGGGGCTACAACAACGTCAACATATTTAACAATGGCCAGGAAATGCAGCTTTGTCTCAATAACGCTTCCGGTATTCTTATCTTATCGATATATAACTGTATTGTTAGCTTTTAATGCTTTATGTTTCTGCGATAATATACTATCAGGAATAGAGTAACAGTGGATATTTCATTGGGTACTATTTAATCAGGCTCGGCATTTCAATCCAATGCGCAATTTTTGTTTGGAAGCATCGATATGTTTATGAAGCTGGTGCCTGGAAATTCCGCAGGAACAGTTACAACATTCTATGTGAGATAAATTTGTGTAATTTATAGCAAATAGAATTCCATTTTATGATTGTCCGCTGACGAGTAGGGAAAATATTGAAATGCGCTGCAGTTATCTTCGACAGGCGACAGGCACGACGAAGTTGATATGGAATTTTTAGGAAATGTTTCTGGTCAGCCCTACATTCTGCATACAAACATCTATACACAAGGTTCAGGTAATAGGGAGCAAGAGTTCTATTTATGGTTCGATCCCACAGCAGATTTCCACAATTATTCAATTTTGTGGAATCCACAGCAAATTGTGTAAGCTATATCTTCCTCTGAATCTAGTTTAATCGGTTTGATGGTCACACAGTAATTACGTCGAAAGGCTTACACCTATTGACAATGGGTACTTTTAATAGATTTTTAGTTCTTAATACGTTTTTAATGGACGAGATTACATATGCCTAGAATATTCTTAGTCGTCACAATAAATGAATGGCTCTGATTTCATCCATTAACTTCCGATCTGTTATAAAGACATCCGTTTATATGTTTACTTTTTAACATTTACTTGATCGTGTTTAAAAATTACTGTGTTTACTAACTTATTGCCACATCTACCTGATTAAAAAATATTAAAATATTCACACAGAGTGGTGGCCGCTTATTTCTGTGCTGGCGAAGTTTTGTTTCATTTCTGTGCTGGACGCCTTTCGTTTTAATATGCCTTTCTGAGTTAATCAGCCATGTAATTGTGGCTGTGCTAGTTTTTTAATCATTTTAATTAAATGTTAAAATGTAAACAGGTTAATCGAAGCTTTTAAAAATGTTAAAAAGTTATGAACATGATATTGTTGAAACTTTTAAAAATGTTAAAAAGTTATAAACATGATATGTTCATTGATTTGGAAGGACGATTAAGAATATGCTAACATAAGATTGAAATTTATGATTAAAAAATCATTAAATATATCCATTATCAATAGATGTAATTCTTTCTACTTAATAATGAATCCATCTTAACTGGTTTCTTCATTTCAGGTTTTCTGTAGATGGACTGCCTATCAGAGTATTTGGGAACCATGAAGACATAGGTGTGCCTTACGCGAACCAGCAGGCGATGAGAGTGTACTCGAGCATATGGAACGCAGATAATTGGGCAACTGAAGGCGGACGGGTGAAAATCGATTGGTCGTACTCACCATTTGTGGCTTCCTACAGGAATTTCACAACAGAGGTATGCGGATGGACAGGCAGTGGCAGCCCCTCCCAGTGTTGGGCCACTAGTCCCAGTAACTGGTGGAATCAGCCAGCTTATGAGAGTTTGACCTATGCCCAACAAGGACAATTACAGTGGGTTCGCGATAATTATTTGGTTTACGATTACTGCAAAGATCCTGCCAGATTCAATTATCAGCTTCCACCTGAATGCTCCAGACAACCATAAAATAATTCNGCTTATGAGAGTTTGACCTATGCCCAACAAGGACAATTACAGTGGGTTCGCGATAATTATTTGGTTTACGATTACTGCAAAGATCCTGCCAGATTCAATTATCAGCTTCCACCTGAATGCTCCAGACAACCATAAAATAATTCTGATGGCTTCTACGCAATTGCGGTTGGATTCTTTAATTGTTCATCTCATTAAATTCAAATAAAGAATCCCTATTTGAAAATCATTTTATCTCTCTGGCCGTTTTTTTTATAGGAATCTCAACGTTATGTAACCACAAGATTCATTGTATCTCACCATGGAGCATGCATGTCCGCAACAAATAAATTGTAGTTGTCCAATCACTTTTTCTAGAGATATCTGACCCCTGTCATCTATTTTCATTTTTTTTTTTGGTAATTTCTTCACTTTCTTTTACTGTCAAATAAGCTATGGGCACCCGTGAAGAAGAAGCAACATTGGAAGTAGAGATCACATTGAATCTAGCCATGGAGCTAAATTTCATGGAGATAGCCATGAATTTATCTCCATGAATTGTACCTGGAGATAGCCATGGAGCTAAATTTCCCCTCTAAAACTTATCTTCGCATTGATTCAATCAACGTTCATGTCCAATCAGTCTGGTCAAAGAAGTGTTGCAATGTACTTTGAAATTTGGAAATTCCCATGGCAATAATGTTATACAAGATGAACTCTATCCATGGCTTTGTTTTGCTTTTTCCATCAAATACATATATTGGATAACCCTAATGAGCACTTCTCGTCATTTCAATGATGGTTACAGTTTTTGAGTAATTCCCAACTTGAATAATTTTATTAATGTGAGGCATATATAATTATAACTAGTTATGATCTTTGGTTTTATCTTTCTAAGTGGTAGATGACTCTTCCTATTCATCTATGACTCTTCATATTTCTTCTAAAATAAATATTTATAATAATATGTACAATATACTATAATTTTAAGGACTAGGTATCTAACATTCCCCCCTTAATCCAAAAAGGTGTTTATAATTCCAAGCATCTTTCTAAACTTTTAAAACTTTTCTTTTTTGTCTTCCAAATGCTTCAGTGAAGTTGTCAACATTTTGCTCACTTATGTAACAATGTATCAAATGAATGGTCTTGGCCTCTACATGATGTGGATTGGAATGATACTTCATGTTGATCTGCTTTGTTCAGTCATGGAATCTAGGATTCTTGTCCAACTTGATTGTGTAAGTGTTGTTAATTTAAAGCATTCGCCTATTTCTCCTGCAAATCCTCTAGTATCTTCTCAAGCCACACAATCTCCTTTGATGCCTTTGCAATAGCCACATATTCCTCCTTTATTGTGGGATTTTTTGGAATGGTTGCTTGCATGATCTCCAAGAGATAATTGTTGATCCACGACCCACGAGGCATCCTAAAATGGACACTTCGTTTGCATTATCTCTATCAAAGTTTGAATCTGTATATATGACTAGTTTGAAGTCCTTCACCTTAGAGTATTTTATCCCAAAGTCTTGATTTCCCTTCTATTGAAGATTGAGTAGCTTCAGAAGATATCCTTATTGTATTTGACCAAGACAAACCCTAAAGAATGTTATTATATTATATTTATTAAGACGGACCTATTGTGCCTTTGTAAAAGACATCCCTATTGTGCTTTGACAATTAAATGTAATTTAAGAGGGTAAATTGACAGGTTGACCTAGACCTAATTTAAGGAGGCCAGACTACTATTTATAAGGGAGTCTAGCGCTTCACTTACTCACTCACTCATAAGCTCTCCAATAAGAGAAAAAAGTGTGCAAGTCTTGGAAGAGAAGCTACTTCAACTTGGGGTGACGTCAATGAGAGTTTTGGTCTATCTCTTGGTTAAGTGGTGCACTACTCTTCCTAGTGAAGGGGTAGAGGAGGATCTTCTTCCTTGTTAGTTCTCTCTAGAGGAGAGAAGCATTGTTCTTAGTTGCCTAATCTATATTGAGGAATTTTACTAAGTTTTCTCCCCCTAAAGGGTTTCCCAGGATAATCTTTGTGTCTCTCTTGTTTTTGTGATTGTCTCTCTTTCGATGATCTTATATATGCAACTAATCTACTAAATTATTGTTATAATAAAGAAGAATTGTAAATGCTAGTTGTACAAGTAAAATATCAACACAGTATCAGAGCGAGGTTTGAAAGAGACCAACTCACAGTTTATAAGAAGTGACTAGCCTTAGCGCACCCACTCTAAAATCCAGTTTTGAGTATTGCAGTTACTACAAAATTAGGGTTTCTGCATAAACCCTAAAGTTGATGTTTTCACTGTTTAAGGAGGATGTTGGAGAAAGTAACCACACCTAGGAGCTCTCCCTAGGAGAGCGCATCTATTATGTGGATCATAATTTCAAGATTTGAAAGTTGAAAAATTAGGGTTTCCTCATAAACGCTAAGTCTCGTTGCAACTGCTGCAGATTTTGTGACAAGATTTCATCTTTGACTCAACAATATCTCTAGTAAGGTATAAAATATTCATCTTGAAAAGTTATTTGTTCACTTGTTCCATGCAAGATGAATACTAGTACCAAGCCTGACAAAAAGCTTGAAGGAGTCGATGACTTCTGTTAAATTTTAATGAATGCCCAAGCACATGTAGTTTCTTTGAAATTTAGCATGAACCTGAACCATAAACAATGCAGCAACACAATAGTTGCAGTAACCAATATCACAAGAAGAATAACCATGTACAAGACACAAGAATTTATCCTGGGAAAATCCTTCTCAACCAAGGGAAAAACCCAACAACCCTTTACTATATTTCCAAGAGAAGAACCTTCACACCATAAACCCTAGCACACACAAGAGGGTACTCTATGACCAAGAAAGCTAGCGCATAAGAAGAAATGTGCATTAAATTTCAGATCTCCATAATGTGTTATGAGAGAATGAGATAACATATACAATGGGGATTTATCTCTCTTATAAATGCATGACCTAAATCATCAAATAGATGTATATATTGGCACAATAGGGCGGAATTGTACAAATCAATAATATAATTAATCTTTTACACAATATTAATTATATTTACACAGTAAAGCCGACTTGTATCCTTTAGAATACAAATTAGGGTTACACAATAGTCTTACTCTTTGACAATATAACAAGGGGTCTCACACACATCCTCTAGTGATCTACCACTAGGGACGAGTCCACATGTGATCAAACAAAAGGGAAGTCACTCTCAACAGATGAACTCAACTAAATCCATAGGAGTATGAATTGAAGAGCCATCTCAAGTCAACTCAACTAAGTCCATAGGAGTACGACATGAGACCATCTCAAGCCATACCAACTCAGTCTAGAGGAGCATGACAGTAGACAAATACAAGTCATCTCAACTCATTCCAGAGGAGTATGACTCACATATCACATAGGTGTTCTCACAGATCATCTCAACTCAGTCCAGATGAGTACGATTTGGAGAATGTCGCATGAAGTTGTAATCATCAAGGTAATGAATAACTGTAACTGTTAGTTGTACAAGTAAAATATCAGCATAGTATCATATCGAGGTTTGAAAGAGACCAACTCAGAGTTTATAATAAGTGACTAGCCTTAGCGCACCCACTCTAAAATTCATTTTTGAGTACTGCAGCTACTGTAGAATTAGGGTTACTGCATAAACCCTAAAGGTGACGTTTTCACTGTTAAGGAGGATGTTAGAGAAAGTAACCACACTTAGGAGCTCTCCCTAGTAGAACGCATCTAGTCTGTGGATCATAATTTCAAGAATTGAAAGTTGAAAAATTAGGGTTTCCTCATAAACCTTAAGTCTGGTTGCAACTGTTGCATATTTTGTGACAAGATTTCATCCTTGACTCAACAATCTCTCTGGTAAGGTCTAAAATCCTCATCTTGAAAAGTTACTTTTTTACCTGTTCCATGCAAGATGACTACCGGTACCAAGCTTGATGAAAATATTGAAGGAGTCGATGACTTCCAAGCATGGAAATATAGAGTGATGTCCATTCTAGAAGAGAATGACCTTGTAAGTTTTGTTGAACAAGATATTGAAGAACGAGAGGAATATGAGACCAAAGCCAAACATAAGAAATATCTGATCAAAGAAAAGATGATCATTGCTAATTCCATCAAGAACCATTTGATTCTTCAGGTCTCATCATTAAATACCCAAAATTAAATGATGGATGCCTTATCCCGTCTATTTGAAGGAAATAACATCACTCAGAAAATGACCTTGAGGACACAACTCAACAGTGTGAAAATGCAAAGTTCAGAAACCATACAATCTTACTTCACAAGAGTGTCCCAGATTAAAGAACAGCTTGAAGCTATTAGAGACTTAGTTGAAGAAGTTGAGATAACGATGACCACATTAAATGGTCTTCCAAATTCTTGGGAATCCTTCATCCAAGGAATCTATTCTAGAAGAAAGTTAACTAAGTTCAACAGGTTGTGGGAAGATTGTACTCAAGAATAATATAGATTAGAGGCAAGAAAGGAAAAGATAGAGAACAATGAAGATCAAGTGCTAATAGTTCATGCAAGAAAAGGAAAGAAAAAGAAATAAGTTCACTCTCACAAAAGATTTCAGAAGCCTCATAAAAAAAAATATTCTCATAAAGATCTCTCAAGCTTCAGATACTTCATTTTCTAGAAGATGGGACATATTGCAAGAAATTGTCCCCAAGAAAAAGAACAAGATAAAACTAGAAATTTTAAAAGGAATTCTTATCCCCCACTTTCAAGGATAACTAGGATATTATGTCTCGAGGCCCACAGGTCCCAGACATGGAGTACCGAGAGCCAGATTAACTTGAGCATGGCCCTGTAGGGCCCATATTTTCTACCTTTCAGCACCTCCACTTTTTCAGCAGCAACAACAACATCCATCACCTTCGGCTTGGTCCTGCATCAGAGATGGTTCTTTCTCCATGAGGTAATGAGTTCGGGTATCATGGTATGTGTCACTTTGATCCTCAAAATATTTGAATATGTGCATTTAATTCTTTTGTTTCTAACAGGTGCTTGAATCTTATGCTTGTCCACTTGACTATGCATGGGGGGAATCATAGGATGCCCTAGCAAGCTTGTGTCCATTAGGGTTTGAGTTTCCACTGGGGGAATTTCTGAAAATCCATTGTCTGTTCCTGTCATACATACCACTTTCCATATTATTTCTCTCTCGCCCATCTCATTACATTTTTCTGGGCATAGGGTTAGCCATTCATTTAGGGGTTGTACCTTACCTTGTGGGAATAATGGGCTAAAGGACAGGGGGTAAAAGCAGCTGAAAATAAAATCCTAAGAATAAAGCCTCGATATGCTTCACCAGGGATCCACAAGAAAGAAATAAAAGGATTCTCAATAAGAAACAAAGGGACCCATAAAAAAAAATCAATACCTAGTTTAGGGATGGGGGGTCTCATCATGAGCCAACTCATTAGGTCCATGGGTGCCTAACAGTATGAAACTACCAAGATCTGGTCACCATGCTAGGATAGTGGCTTTTGGTTGCATAGCCAAAATAAAGGGGGTCTCATCACGAGCAAAAATTCTAATTTTCATGAAAGTACTTGTGGGTAACATTGCCACCTCTTGTCACCAAGCCAGGGCAGTGTCCCTTGACTAGCTTCTTGAGAGAAAAAGAAATAAAAAGATAAAAAAACATAAGACAAGACCTGGTTAGAGGATAGGAGGTCTCATCATGAGTCATCCTATTAGGTCCATGAGAATCTAGTAGTGTGACACTACCAGTCTCTAGTCACCACGCTAGGGTAGTGGCTCTTGGCGGCATAGCCAAGAGAAAGGGGGTCTCATCACGATCCATCCTTCTTATTTTCATGAAATTTTTGTGGCTAACATTTCCACCACTGGTCACCAAGCCAGGGAAGTGTCCTTTGATTATCATCTTGGAAAAAATGAAGATTAAAATGTATGAACGGGCTTGGAAATATTTTCATCCATGATAGGTGCATCTCACCCTCCATAGAGGCACCCACTAGTAATCCATCTCTGTTATCACTGCACCTTTTTCCTAGGCATCACCATCAACCTCACCCACTGGATTTGATCCTTTCTAGAAAAATCCCTCTACCAGTAGACACTAGCCCAATAGGATGTCCTATCACTTCCCCCAAACTTGTATTGCAAACTTGTATAATCTCTTTGAGAACTAGATTGGGCTAAAGGGGTTTTATGCACATGTTTAATAAATATTGATGATTAGATGTGATTGAAATTTCTATGATCCCTATGACTTATGAGCCCATAGAGGGCATAGTTGTTGATGTGCATGATCATGCCCAACAGACAGGTACCATGTTGGACATGTACACATGGGGAGATGACTAGTTTGAACCTCCATGGGGCTAAATATCCCACTAGATAGATGTTGAGACCCCAACATGGGGCAGAGAGAGGGAAGAGCATTTGTACTAGGGAAGAGAAGAAGAATCCACCAGAGGCAGCTGAGAAGACCTGTACCTAGGGGGTTTGAGCCCTCTCCACAGGAACGTTGGCCTTGGAAGGCCCAGGACGTCTCCCAGGAAGCCCATGATGTCACCCAATAGTATGGACATTCTGGGAGGCAGATATGGCAGTTTTGGCACATGTGGCATCTTGGAGAAGCCCGAGCAGGGGTTAACGTTTTCCTCCAAGAGGTTGCATTTTCCCTAAAAGGGGTTAATGTCACCCTAGAAAGGGGATGACGTCTCACTATTTCTTGATTAGGGTTTAATTTTAAAACATTTAATGTAAAACAATATGATTTTGGTATTTTGGCCTTGTCGACCTTTTAATGACCTAAAATGTAATTTAGGTCATTGCTACTATATAAATTGAAGGTTTTTACCTTCATTTTTCATCATCTCTCACTCACTCATTAGTCAGTTCTGAAATTTGCGCCCTTCTTAGGGTAATTGGCTGAAATATTGAGGCCCACTTGTTGAAGGAAGATTTTACTTGGCATTTATGGTATTTCTCTTTGTGGAAGGTGTTACAACTAGGGTTTTTCTACATGGTTTCTTGGTTTATGTAAGTGAATTTATGCAAACACTTCTTAATTGAATGGTTTTAGTTTCATTTACTTGCATATGATATTATATTTTGTTGAATCAAACCCTAGGTGACAAGCACTAGTTAATGTCCTTGTCTCATGTCCCCATCAAGATTTTGAGCCATTTGATTTGTTGAAGAGGATAGACATTTTCCATAGCAACACTTTATCCATCTTATTCTAGCTATCCATTTTTCTTATTTGTTGAGCTAAGAAGGAGAAAACACACCAAGTCCTAGGTCTCTACACCTTGGTGAGCCGATTTTCCCTAGGGTTTGCCTAGTAAATCCTTGCCATAATAACACATTGCTTGCAAACCCTCTTGTTTTAGTTTTATGCAATCATTGATTAAGTTAGCCATTTTTTCCATTGAGCTAAAGAAGGAGGAGAGAGCATTGAGGCCTAAAATTTCCACACCAAAGTGAGCCTCTCTCCCCTAGGGTTTCTTCTTTGAGGCCTTGCCATAGAAATACCTCAAAGTTTAACTCTCTTGTATTTAGTTTCATCATCATCACTTAATCATTCAGCCCTTTCGTCCTCTTTTGACTCCATATACCCTAGGAGTGCACTAATCTAAACCCTTGTGTGTTGATTAATTTGATCATTCAAACAACCAAATACTTTGAACAAACCCTAACTCTTACTAACCTTAGCCTAGACTAATTCTTCTAACCCTGGTGTTGTCATCATCTTCTTGTGCTATAAACACCTTTGTGCATCTATTGTTTTACTTTTAAAGCAATTGAATGGTTGGTTAAGGCATTATCTATGAAGTGTTGATTTTGTTACATTGAATGCCAAGTTTCTTTAGCATTTATTGAGAAGTGATATTGTAATCATTGCTATACTGTAAACATTGATTTACTTCATCAATATTATTTCTTAATTGCTTATTATCAGAAAATGCATTAACTATATGAAGTATTAACCAACAGGCAAGCTTGCGTATATAGTTTCTTGTTTCTTTATCTCGGGCATGTACTCTTATTGTTTATTACTTTCGCTTACCTTTATTGGCTATAATCTAGGACTTTCTGATCAGGTGGTGATTTGTGAAGGGGATTATTATCACTTAGCCCTTCTAAGACTTCTTTTTTTCTCAAAACCCTAGGTCACCGGGGACGTCTCCCCTTGGCTTTACCTCCCTAAATAGAAAGAACCTTCCCATCGAAGTGAAAGTGGGTGGGATTGGTTCAATTACTCCAATTTGACATCTTTTCATCAAGCCATTATCCTAAATACAAACTGTGCGATAACATTTTGGTGTCGTTGCTGGGGAACACTGAGTCAAAACTTCCTCAATACGACACTTTTTGGTAAGCCTCGCCTCTAGAGTTTTTACCTTACAGGCTTACCTGGCGACTCCACTTAGGGTGTTTTCACTTTTTCTTTGATAGTTTCAAGAAAATATTTCAGTGACTCCACAAACTACAAGGAGGTTCAAAAATCCTCCTCAATCCTTCAAAAGAAAGATTCCCTGAAACTCTCCTGTTGTAAAATAACTTTTTAGAGGAAATATTCCTTTGAACCCCATGTATAGCACAACAAATTAGACCAATGCACCAAACCTGGGAAATAATCAAAGACAACGGTCATCTACTCTCTTCAAGCTGCTAGACATGTCAGATATACCAGGATACCCTAGGAAAATGCCACCCAAGTATGAGAAGTGGTTTCCTAAGTTTACTGGTACTAATGCAATCAGTGATGAAGAGCATATGAGCATTTTTCGGGAATTTTTTCATCTTCACCCCGTTAGTGATGATGCTGAAGACCTAGTCATGAAATTGTTCTCTGCTACCCTCCTTGTTGCTTCAAGGCGTTGGTACCATAGTATTCTCGATGGCGGTATTAAAACCATGGACAAACTAGAAGAATCCTTTCTCAAGAGGTGGAGTGTCAAACAAGACCCCAACATGCTTCTCACTAGGCTGAATTCCCTTTGGAAACATGAGAATAAGTCCATTCGACAATTCCACTCTAGGTTTGAAACCCTATTGCAAAACATTCATGTAAGCCATCATCCAACCAATAATTACCTTGTCTACATCTACACCAAGTCTTTCACAGGTCAACTAGGGTATCTCCTCAGAGACAAGAACCCCCAAACAATCCAAGAAGCTCAAGAATTGGCTACCAAGATTGAAGGCAACCTCCATTCGTCTAAGATTGAGAATTTCACAAATCCAACAGGAAATATGGACACTAAACCCAAGATAGTCCAAAATACTAAACCTACTTCCAACCTTTGCACCAGTATGGAAAAATTACAAGAAATCATGGATGGCATGATAAAAAATCAAGAGCTAATGATGAGTAGAATTGTCAACTTGGAAAGAGCCCAGATCCAAGCACCTAGGGTCCCGTACAAAGCCCAATTCCAAAAGGGGAACCAATTAAATAAACTAGAGATTGATCAAGAGGTTCAAAACACCTTATATCCTGCAAATATCATGGATGAAAACCCTTGGTGTTTTCAGTGTAGTGAAGCACATTGGGAACATGAGTGTCCTTATAACAATGATTTCCATGAACAAGTGAACAATATGGGACATCTGATGGAATACCCTCAAATAAATATCACCATTGAAGAGCATCGTGAGGGCATGAAAGAAGTAACCAGGTTGGATAGAATGGCAGTAATAAACAACCAAGACCATGAATCGAAAGAAAAGTTGAAGAAACAAGAGTGTCAGGTGTATAGACGAAAGAAGCTGAACCAAACCATCTCTACCATTCATGTAGTAGCTCAAACGAAAAATCCACCCTCAGACATTATCCTCTCTAAAACTTCCAAAACCGAGAATGTGGAATTAAACTTTGACTTTGAAGGGGCGCTCTATAAGATGCATGTAACCATACCTCTGAAAGAAGTCATTAAGGTACAATCTATCAAAGAACGATTTGACAATTTCTTCAAAGAATCAGATGGACCCATTGACCCTCCTATCATGTTGCAAGCCAATCACTTTAGGGTCCAATATGATGAGAATCCTCCCTTTTTCATGACCATGATAATGAATAACAAGAGCCTCAACAAATGCATGTTGGATTTAGGGGCTGGTGCTAACATGATGTCCCTCAAGGTCATGCAACAAGTAGGTTTAAAAGTCACATGACCTTACAAGAATGTGTGTGGCTTTGAATCTAAATCTATACCCACACATGGGGTGATTGAGAATGTCAAATATTTCCTTAAAGAATACCCTGAGAAAGTCATCCGCGTGGACATAGCGGTAGTAGATGTAATGACCCTTAATTATTAAGATGGTTAATTTAATAATAATCCTAAAGATTATCTAAATTGTATTTATATCATAAAATAATATTTCTAATTGGATATTATTAAATAGTGTACATAAGGGTTAATGAATGATTAATTATTAAGTGAGTTATTAATTGATTAAGTATTAAATTAATGGTTAAAAATGAAATATAATGTTAAATGGGGTTACGTATCCCATAAGGGATAACGTAACCAATACGTAAAAGGGAAACATTAATGAATGGATAAGGAATTAATAAAGGGATAAGGAGTAATAAAGGGTTAGGTGGGAGTTAATGGAGGGGGTGGTGAAGGAGGAATAAGGGAGGGGAGAAGGATGATGGAGGGGATATATTTTTTTTTTCATTCTACGAGAGGCCAGAACTTGGAGTATTGGGGGAGAGTGAGTTTACAGTGGGATTTACAGTGCACTGGGGGCTGAGGAGGTTTTGGGATCGAAGGGCTAGGACATCCATTGATGTCCTAGGGCTAGGCGTACTAGTCGGTAGGGTGGCTGGTTTTGGGGTGTCCTAAGGAGCAGGTTCAAGCAAAGGGAGCAAGATGCTACGGATAGCATCAGAGTGAGGTATGTAAATTCAAATTCATGAATGGTTTACTTAGATTATTACTTATTGTCAAATTCTACTTGAATAGGTGTTAGGGTAAGTATTGAGATAAATTGTAAATTATGAAAATTTTACTTCTTTAAAGGCTTATAGAAATTACAGAAATTTGGGAAGAATTTAAACGTTAATTTAAATCTGGGCACTACATAGTACATGATCTAGAAAGCATATGGGGATCATTCGACAAGTTGATATGTTCCAGTGCTTATTGAGTCACTCCCTATTTTAAATGTAGATATGTCTACATGAACATTTTCCCAAGAATATATAAGGGAGAAGGAGGAGAAAAGGTTCTCCATCTCCGAAGGGGTATTCATTTTTTATTCAATC
>SNQJ01S0133174.1:36835-48504 GCA_010110895.2 Picea sitchensis | reverse complement strand
CAAGATATCTCATATACAGAAGCATAACCAGCAAACTAGAATATCTGTTAAAACTTTACAGTAGGGAGCTCTGCTCTACCATCGATGCTTTTAGAATACAAAAACTGAGTCTATATACCCAGGAAAAATCACCTCACAGAGGCATTCCCAGTCACCCAAGGCTCAGTGTCACTTTAGTCAAACTCGTACTGATATCTTCCTTTAAGCGCCACCTTAACTACGCATGGCTCCTGTAAGGAGAGTAGCCGAGCCATTACATGTTAGGCTAGCATGCGCAGACTTCTCTGTTGAGTCGAGGACTTCATCATGGTTTCTTTGAGAAAATCGATACACAAGACCTCTTCGGGCAGACGGCTTGCCAGACCCTCCATCCCCTCACTTAATGAATGAGGGGAGGTCTCAACCACCCGCTCCTGCCGTCATTTAGTCCAAGCGAGAAACAGTATGGAGATTGGATCCGGTAGCGCCTGGAGATCGCGACGGTCCCCTCTGTAATTGAAATCGACGCCTTGGCCTTCTTTACACAGCTCTTTTATTCCTCCAAATGACCACGGGCTGTGACCACGGCGCTTTCGGCGTTCGTGAATGGGAAGGAGCTAATCCCTGCATTTAGAAATCGCGATGAGAGAAATGCCGAGATGGCTCAATCTGGTGCCACGCGTCCCTTCGAGATCTGACGGTCTTGAACTCACCCGACGCTGTTGTGGGCCCGGGTCCAGGACTCTCTCGGCATCTCGTGCATCGGAATATAACAGAGCTATTTTTTGCGCCTTGGAGTCGCGATGGGCGAAACGCCGAGATGGCTCAGTTTGCCGCCAAGTGTCCCCTTTGGATGGACGGCTGAAAATGCTTCGTGGTACCGCAGGCCCCACTTTCTGTGCTTTCGATGCTATCGGGGTTCGGGGTTTCACGATATTCAAAGATATAAAACCTTTACCCCTCGAACTCCCGATTGCTGAAACGCCGACACGGCCAGATCTTGCGCCACGCGTCCTTAGGATGAATGGACGAGGGGGCAGTCGATATTTAAAAGGGAGCCGCCCTCGTTTACAGGCTCGCTTGAAGTGACTTAGTGCTAGGACCGTGGGCTCGGCTCCAAAGGTGCTTTCGGCATTTCGTCGATCGACGATTTCAACTGCAACGAATGGACACCTCCTTGACTCTCGAAACCCCGATCCCCAATACGCCGACTGGTATCCAACTATCCCAATGGGATCGGATGCCCCAGATTTGTCCTGAAATATGGGAGTTGTCCCTTGTGCTAAATCTCGGACAATCTGGTAGCCCTGAAAACCCGTTGACCATCGATTAAATCTGTAGGTGGATCTTGGCCGCCGTCAACCAAACTTCGCCCGCTAGCTTGACTCGTCACTGAAAAAGGATTCTCACGTGCTACGCTTGGGCGTTTCCTATGCAACCTGCAGACCTGGGTTCTTTCGCGCCCAAGACAAGAATAATCACTAACACCGACAACAACCCATGGGGGACGAGAAGAAATATGATGGAGCAGGAGATCCTTTTAAAATGTTGCTCGAGGAATCCCTTGCACAACAAAGGAACAAAATGATGGACAACTTTGCACATATCCTTCTGTAACTACCCATAGGAGACACATCTTCATCAAGGGGCCATGAAACCCCCTTCAAGGTACAAGTAAATTTTGATATTCCATTATTTCAAATATTGATAGATGCAAATGTTGTAGATAAATGGTTGAATCTGCTCGAAGGATATTTTTCGGTCCACAATTTTTTTGACAGTGAAAATATTACTTTTGCACTCCTCATGGTCGTCCCCCATGTTAAGGATTGATGGGATACTTACTCTGAGCATTGGGCCATAGAGGAATCTACAATACTTTCAGTCGCCCCCACATGGGATTCCTTCAGGGATTCCATTAAAGAACTTTAAAGTAAGAATGAACTTATCAATTTTTCTCATACTACCTTAGGTAATTGTTTTTTAAAGGTTGACCACCATATTTATTCAGTAGAGCCATCTTCACTCCAGACAAATGAACAGTTTGAACTCCTTCATTGCTCTCAGACTAAAGTTAATGACTATACTATAGTAGAAGTATATAGTTTATGTTTTACTAACTCAATTTTAGATACTAACATTTCGACTTTGTTTCTCAATGACTCTAGATTGTAGGAAGGAGTTGGGGCAGTATGTATACTCATTGACCCTGAAAAGCGTAAAACTCTTATATCATGTTGTTTAGAGTTTGAATGCACCAAAAATATTGTCGAATATGAAGCCTTGGTCCAAGGCCTGGAAAATCCTATCGACCTTAAGGTAAAATCCCTTCGAGTTTTTGGTGATTCGGAAATAATTGTTAGACAAGTAAGGAATACTATACACTGCATGTCTCCCCATCTAAAAGGTTACCATCATGAGGTATGGAACTTAATTAATTATTTTGATGCATTTAATATTACTGCCATACCTCTTTCTCAAAATTTTGTCGTTGATACTTTAGCTAACACAACATCTATATTCACACACCTGATAATGGTTTTACTGTTGAAATCTTTTTCAAGCCTTCCATACCCAACAATGTCACTAACTGGAGGGTGTACAATGATGATTCTTGGATTATATAATTCCTTACCAACGTTGACGTATTCCAAGTTTTTGTGATATACGATGAGGTACACGAACATAATCTATAGGATTATTGGGATGAAGCAAATAATATCAAGGCTAACTACATCCCAAGGAGTGTATTATCGCTTGAAAAGTTCTTTGATATGTAGACCAAGTTCAGAACACCTATGAATCCGAAGATAAACAACTCCACTATGATGCATGCTTTGGTGAATCTAGGCACTCTTGAACATCCCAAATTTATCAATTTAGGAACTCGTTGTTCAGAGGCAGAGAAACATACCTTCACGCAGATGTTTAATAAATATCGAGATGTATTTGTATGAAATTATGAAGACCTAAAGACATATGACATTTGTATTATTGAACACATCATTCCTATCAAAGAGGGTGTCGAACTGTTTTAGTAGAAACTAAGGATGATACATTCGAACCTTGAACCACTAATTCAAAAGGAATTAGAGAAATTGTTGAGCGCCCAGATTATTTTTAAAGTTCCCCATTCTACTTGGGTGTCCAATTTTGTACATGTTATGAAGAAGTCAGGGGAGATCAGATTATGTGTGGATTTCATAAATCTAAATCGTGCCTCTCACAAGGATAATTACCCTGTTCTCCCAATGGAACATATATTACAACTCGTCTCTAGTTCTCAGAAGTTCTCTCTTTTTGATGGGTTCTCTGGATATAACCAGATTCTCGTAGTATAACCAAACTAATTGAAGACCACTTTTAGAACCAAGTGAGGAACCTTCACGTATTCTAGAGTTCTCTTTTTCCTAATTAATAGAAGTGCTAATTTTCAAATGGAAATGGATATAGCATTTAAAGGTTTGATCGGTCTCGATGATGTTACAGTTTATTCCAAGAAGAGAGTCGATCACTCGTTGCACCTGAAACGGATTTTCGAAAGATGCAGGAAGTATGGAATTTCTCTAAACCTCGAGAAAAACATCTTTTTTGTTTCAAAAGGTAAGTTATTGGGGCATATAATTTCTAAGGATGGGATTTTTGTTGACTCGGAACGCACCAAATCCATCATGGAGATCTCGTTTCCGAACAACAAGAAGTCTATGCAATCATTTTTTTGGAAGATTAATTTTGTTAGAAGTTTCATTCCTGACATTGCTGAAATAGTTAAACCCCTTTAACAGATGATTGAAAAGGACATTCAATTCAAGTGGACATCTGTTGAGAAGGACACCTTCGAGAAAATTAAGGCTACCATAGTGGTTTCCCCTATGCTTCAAAGTTTGGATTTCTCCAAATACTTTTTGTTGTACACATTTGCATCATATCATTCTCTTGCAGCGATGCTCACTCAAAAGGATCAACAAGGGAATGAATGCCAAATAGCATTCATGAGCATTGGACTTGAAAGTGCTAAATTGAATTATCCATTAGTGGATAAGCAAGATTTCACCGTCCACAATCCATTAAACATTTCAACCCTTACATACTGAAGAATCACACCAAGGTGATTTTCCCTCACCGAGAGCTTAGATTTCTCTTTGTACAAAGGAAATTGGGTAAAAGACGAGGAAATTGGATGACCGCTTTGCAGGAATACGACTTGGAATTTAAACTAGCAACTATCGTTAAAGTTCAAGGCTTGTGCAAATAGCAATTGAGGCCATGTATTCTGAAGATCACAAAGAAGAAGGCTGACAAGAAGAACTAGTAATCTACGCACAACAACCTCTTTACATTCCATCATTTGAAAATTCATGGTATAATGACCTCAAGTAGTATCTTTAGCATGTCACTGCTCTTGGTCACCTCATTCCCAAACAAAAAAGGGCACTAAGACTGAAATATGCACAATACCAGCTAGTCCACGGTATCCTTTTCAGAAATAATTATGATAGAGTTCTCCTCCAATGTCTCCAGAAACAAGATGCCAACAGAGACCTCAAAGACCTACATGATGAAACTAGTTGGAGGTCATTTTGCTGGAGAAACAATAGCCCAAAAGATCATAATATGTAGGTACTATTGACCTACAATATTTAAATATGCTCATGCTTATTCCCATAGTTGCGACATCTTCTAGAAGTCGACTGGAAGAGAAAGCAGGGTGGTTGTTCCACTTCAACCTGTTTCTTTCGAAGAACCATTCGAGTAGTGGGGTATGGATATAATCAATAAGATCAATCCTCATTCATCAAAACAACATAGGTATATCCTCACCTCCACTGATTATTTCACATGTTGGATAGAAGATGTGTCATTAACTAAGGTAAATGATGAAGTGGTAATCAAATTTCTGGAGCAACACATTATTACTAGCTTTGGAGTACCCACTACTCTTGTATTTGATAATGCTTCGTAATTTTCATCATTGAAATGGATTGAGTTTTCTTTAGAGAAGGGGATCATGTTGAAATATGCAGCCAACTATTACCCTCGGGGCAATGGACAAGTTGAATCCACGAACAAAAACATGATATGTATCCTAAAGAAAATTATAGTTGACCAACATAGGAATTGGCACAACGCATTACCTAACGCCCTCTAGGATGACCAGGTCACTCCAAAAGAATCTATAGGGACCTATCCATACTTTCTCATTTACAGAAGGGAAGCCATTCTCCCTTCAAACATCTATATACCTTCCCTTCAATGCACCCAACAATCACGCATGAGAGAATGCCTCGTCATCCAAAAACATATCAATACCTTGTTAAAATTGGAAGAAGACCGAGCCAAATCCAAAACAAAATTTGAATCCCACCAATAGAACATAAAATGATGGTTCGATAAAAATTATGGTGGTGAAAAGGACTATCAGGTTGGCAACCTCGTTCTCAAGTGGGACAAGCCACATGAAGACAAAGGGAAACATTTGAAGTTTCAACAACTGTGGTTGGGTTCTTTAATAGTCAAGGAAAGTATTAGCCTAGGCACCTATAGATTGTGAAATATTTAAGGGGATGTTGACCTCCTCCCTGTAAATGGCCAGATCCTTAAGCACTACATCAACTAGCCTTTGAGGCAACTTCCCTGTACATAAATAAACGAGTTTATTTTCCCATCTTTTAATTCTACACTTTGTTTTGTTTTCATTTATGCATGCTTACTTCTTCTTACGCTTTGCATTTTCATTGCTTTGTTTCTTCTAGTTAGGTTTCCTTTTCTCTCTTTCAAGATTCTTTCCTGGTATTTCTCAGGGAACTTGGTGTCGTGGATTTGAATAGCTTTTATGATGTGGCACGTTGGTGTGAGAAGCCTGGAAATCTACATTTTGCTTCTAGACATGGCTATATCTGTCTCTACGAAACATTGTTGTGCATTACTCTAGGTCAGATTCAGTAAAGAAACATAGTCCATTAGCATATGAGCATTGCATTCTTAAATCATTGCAGGAGTGAGCTAATGGTCATACCCAAGAGTAGGTTTTGTGTTTGTCTAAAACTAACAAGAATGGAAACTATTTTAGAAAGGAATTTGTAGTACTAAAGGCATGTTGCTCGAGGAGTTATCTCATCTATAATCAAGTTGGAAAATCTCACTTTCACAGGTGTCATCTCGCATGCCTTTAAAGGAAAACTAGAATCTCCCCATCCATCTTGCTCTAAATTCAAGAGAAAATTCATATTATAAAAGTAAAGGCTTTGGGAAAGGCATTCCAGCTCATGTGGGACATGCAAGTATATTTGTTGAGGCTATGGACGCTTGTTGGCAGCGGGGCAAGGCTTGTGACACCAGGATGACTATGGGCACTCATTAGCAGTGGAGCAACACCAGAGAAATGTGTAATCAACTTGCATTCTCAACATTCTTGATGCATCATTTCATTGCAGTACTTCACTTTCCTTCCCAAAATGGTCGATTTAAAAAAGGTAACACTGTCGTGATCAATAAGATATGGGAATGGCCACAACAACTCTCTTTCCTTATTCACAATTGTCTCATCAAATTAAGCACTTTGAAAACTGTGGGACCTACTCCCTCTCCCTTTAATTCATGCATCGTAAGTGTTATTGTTCTTCAAAGTCTTGTTGTTTACATACTTTTTGCATAAATTCATGGCTTCACCTAGTGTGTTGCTGATTGTTGTGCCAGGTACCAACACCCTCCTTTTTTTTTGTCTCATTGCTCGAAGAGTCAAATCTTCCAAGAAAAGGGTACCCTCCTTTTTATCTTAAGACTCTCTTAACTTGTTGATGAAGGTAGCTCATCTTCTTGATATCCATTGAAGCCTTTCAGTATTTTACTTATAAGATTTCTTAAGTTGCAAATTTTTTGGATTATGGTAATATCGACAAGTTCGTGATGAACTCGTTGATATAGGAAATATTAGCAAGTTCGTGACCAACTCATCGATACACTGAAAGGGAAGCATACTTTTGATTTTCAAGCATGAGTTTGAGTGTACCGACGGACTTGCGCTAAACTTCATTGATACACTAGCCAACTTCCAACCAACTCTGTCAATGCACCATAGATTTTCACATGATCGTCCTCGACTCGCAAGGTTTTATATCGATGAAGTTCCCACAATGGTCGTCGAAACCTAAGCCTTATCACCGATGAACTTCGTGTCATCAACGCCAGTACATCGACGAAGTTCAAACAATTTTTACCGATACACAAAGTTCATTATCGACGATGATGAATCTTGCATCCCCGATACACAAAACAAACATACTGAAAATTTTTGGGTGACTACCTTTGGTGCATCAGTTTTTGTGCCGAATAAATTTTATAAAAGGTGAACCACAAGGTCTCATGGTTTCATTGTTTGTCAACAACTGAGATTGGGATAATTGGGAGAGCATTGAGAAGTGACCTCACAATAGACAACTTACCTGTCATCGAGCCACCTTTCTGTCCATGCGTCACGATTACACTAGGTAGGCTTTCAGTCCTGACTTGCCACATGGCCTTTTTGTATTCTAGTTTTAGGTTAAGTTCAAGTACAATTTTCTACTCCATGGGAGGCGAACTCGCCATAAATTCACCTCCTCTACCTTTCTCTAGCACGTGACATATTAACCCCCTTTTTACCTCGGCAGTGACCCAACCATAAACCTTTGATATTCGACTAGTGCATGGGCTTTGAGGAGGCCTTCCTTTGGCACGATCCTGGGAAATCCCAAAACCTAGGCATCGATCTCCATGAAATAGTGTCAAGGCCAATCCTCACCCTTGCTCTATACTTGAACACGAACCAAGACTTAACCTTCACGAACCAAGACTTAACCAATCCCTAATTCTTTCCAAAAGCCCAAAACTTCACTTAATTGCAAAAACTAATGCCAGATGTTTTTCTTACATGAATTATTTTCCTTCTGAGATAATTAGAGAATGATATTTTTTAATTGATGTTCTTATGTATTAATGATGAATATGTTTGTTGCAGATTCAAGCATGTCGCCATGCAAGCAGGATTCCAACAAATCCCCCATGGAAAAAGCCTCTGCAAATGGAAGCCACCAAGAAGAAGAGGCAGACATTCCAGGGGCAATTTACAATGATACCAAAGGATCTATAGAGAAGGGAACTTCAATTAAATGGGGTGAAGTCTTCTAGATGTTCAAGAACCAAATTTGTCCCTAGGAAGCAAAAGACGACCCCGATCTCAAAATCTTTAGGAACATCAGGAAGTCGAAATTACATAGGGTGGCAACCCACGCAATAGTCTTTCCACGTGTACACACAATATTATGGATAATGAGACATGTAGACCTGGACAATAGATACATCCTCAACGCTAGTGTACACCCCATAGCATCATTTTGAGCATCGGATATAGCCTCCTACTATCACTTGGAGAAATGGGATTTATCCTTGGACGAATACCTTATCAATAAATTTCTGCTTAAGGAAAAATATATGTGCAAAGTCCGTTACAATCCTAACAAGACGTTCAAAATAAGACCCTCGGACGAATATCCCACTAGATCATTAAGGACGTCATATCAGAACGTTGTAGAAATGTTGTGTAGATTGTATGGGAATAGGATGATTTCACATTATCTTTGGTGCCCCTCATTTACTACATTGTCGACATTGGGTCATCCTTCAATTGGGATGATATTCTGTCATCATCTTTAGAAGACTCTATTAGAGCGGCGAAAGAGACCACACTTAGTGGGTTTCCTAGTTTTCACATGTCCTCCTACCTTCATGACATGGTATGTGTATGCCACTAATATCCAAAGATGGGTTGGACCTGGTATCCAACCGACCCTCCTATTCACATCTACTACAGAGTGCTATGGGAGCACAAGTACAAAACAAAGTATCACAAAAAAAAATTATTACTTCATGGCACCCCTATACCAGTTCATCTTTGATTCACCTGCACCTCGCATGACCAAAAAATCCCTTGCAATACTACGAAGAATAGGAGACTGATGTCCTGGAGTATGGGACATATTTGAGGATATATGGGGCCACAAAAGCTCATCATTTGCTCCCCAAGTTTGTCCCTAGTAGACTAGTACTGCAAAAGATCGCTTGTTAGACCATAATCCATGGAGTTAGAGCATCACTCTACAAGGATAAGAAGGCCATATGGGCCTCCTTTACCATTATGGGTCGGGTCATACTCTTTTGAAGACGTTAAAAATTCCTAATATGAGGTGGACACATTGATATCATTTTGCTTCGGGGAATAGAGATTTTGAATACATGACCCCCAGGACGTGATCAAGGAAAATTGCATCAAGAAAAAACATAAATGGGAATACACATCAGCCTAGTGGGAAGAAAAAGATATACATTGTCGCACTCAAACGTATCATGAAGCCATATTTAGGTGAAAAGGCAAACCACTGGGTAGGATCTTGGATGAGGAAAAGGCCCGAGAGGAGGCACAAAAGAAATTTGAGGAAGAAGCAATTGTAGCAGTAATGACGACCACGACTACAACTTTGACTTCTGAATTAGAGGTAGCAACGGAAGAAGAAAGGAAAAGAAAATTCATTGCAAATGCCCAGGGTGAGGTAAACAAAAAGAAAAAGGAATTCAAAGAGGCTGAATAGAGAGAAGTCGAGGAGCTAGTTGCTAATAAGAAATGAAGGAACAAAGAAAAAGTACATAAGAAGAAGGAGGACGTTGCCAAAAATAAATGACATGAAGAAGAAGCTAAAGCCAAAGCATAAGCGGAAGCAACAATGGAGGCAGTAGTAGTAGGAAAATCAGAAGCAACAACAGTGGCAGCAACAGAGAAAAGAGCCATAGTTGAGGCATCAACAAAAGCAACTGAAGAGGATCAAAGGAAATGAGATGACGACGCATTGAACAATGACGCTTCTCCCATGGATATAGACATCCTTAGATCGTCAATAGAAGTCCCTCTCAACAAGGATCATCTCCCAGTCGATGAGCTTGCGTTGGGGATTTACACACCCTATAAGCCTAACAAGGTAGAAAATTTAAAGAAATTTCGATTCGATAGGGCCAGTCGCAGGATTGTACAGTGACAAACCATAAATCTCCCAATCAGCGTAGGTAACCCCTTATCAATTGTCACAAAGCCTTCAGTGACAAAATACATCAGAAAGGACTTGCTCTCTATCGCATCCGCTGGCACTATTTTCACCTTGGCAACGAAACATAACCTCAAGGATCTAGTTGGCCAAAATAAAGAGAAGGATGATCGGATTAGAGAGTTGGAAGAACAAGTTAAGAGATAAAGGAAATATAAAGGAAGCCTCAAAGAATTCAAGATATGCATCGAGAAGGTCAGGGTAGAGCTCAATGAGATGGTTACAGACATGTACGCCCACCTTCGATTCTTCTAGTAGCTGGCAACACAAATAATATCTCAAAATAGCACGATACATGCCAATAATGTCCAATTCGTTGCTATCCATGAAGGCTTGAACAATATGCAATGATGGATTGTTGAGAACCCAGATGCTCTAGTTGGGATGCCTTGTGCTCCAGAATGGGAAAGGAAAATTTATTATGCTGCCCTTGATCGCTGCCAACAAGCTGGGGAGAGGGATGAAAAGGAAACAAAGAGCTCCCTAGCCATCTATGCACAACTCCATACGGTTGCACACATTTTGACTTGTAAAGGGCATATGCCTCCCATCAAGGAGCTTAGAAAGACCAAGACAAAAGAGCAGCTCTTTGAAGAACTCCAACAAAATAGGAACCAAAGACAAGAGGATGCTCGGACAGCCATGAAGGTGACAATAGACTTAATGGAAGAGCATCTCGTATGACTGACCAAAACTCAAACTATGATCCAGGATTTCATGGCTAATCTCACAAGGGACATGAAAACCCTTTCAAACAACTTGGCCTCCCACACAATTGCCTTGGAACAACTCTTATAACGCAGAGTTATATCTATTGAAGGACACGATTAAGTTCGGGCAACATACATGAGAGACAAAGATAAGTAAATGAGGCAAAATAACAAATTTGACTATGTCTACAACTACCTTCTATTTTATCTTTTTTTCCAACGGTCATAAGCTTCATCCTATTCTAACTCTTGTCAACAAACATAGTTACCAACTTAACGAGAACTCTCGTTGTTTGGAGGGTCAAGTTTTTTACCCTGTTTTTAAAAATGGTGCTACCAATCGCACCCCCTCCCTTTTTAGGTGTTTTTTTGATATTTTAAATTTTCTGATACATAATGTTTCCACTTTTTTTTAAATGCTTGTTTTTTCATCTAATTTCAAATTGTTTTAATTGTTTTAATTTTTTTTTGTTCAATAGTGTTTTTAATCATGTTTCCATGCTTCATCCAATGTTTAAAATGTTGTACACCATTTTTTTTTTAAATTAAGATTTTTCTTATAATTATGTGTCCTTAATTAAGTTATGGTTCCATACTTTTTAAATATAGTGAAAAATATCATTTTTAACTCATTTTTTACCTTTATTCAATACANTACCCTGTTTTTAAAAATGGTGCTACCAATCGCACCCCCTCCCTTTTTAGGTGTTTTTTTGATATTTTAAATTTTCTGATACATAATGTTTCCACTTTTTTTTAAATGCTTGTTTTTTCATCTAATTTCAAATTGTTTTAATTTTTTTTTGTTCAATAGTGTTTTTAATCATGTTTCCATGCTTCATCCAATGTT
>SNQJ01S0133174.1:0-36825 GCA_010110895.2 Picea sitchensis | reverse complement strand
TAAAACGCCATGGGATGAAAGAGTGTGTCACCTTTGTGACACTAAGAAGGTTGAAGATGAAAAGCACTTTCTCTTAGATTGTCCAGCCTATACCCATATTAGATCTCATTTTCAAAATATTGATCACACTACCAACCTCCCTAGCCTTTTAACTCAACAAAAGTATGGTGATCTTGGAAAGCTTCTCTTAATGCTTTTCGAGCACCGAAACAAAATTCTAAAGAATCACAAGTAATCACTTACTGTCTATATATATTATTGTTTTCTAGGGAAATTTTAATTTTTTTTCAATTTTTTATTATTTTTTATTTGGGTTTCAAATATATTTTTTTAAATCTGCTTTTGTCTTCATTAAAAAAAATGTGAAGATTTTCTACTTTCTCTTTATTTATTTTTTAATGTAATTTTTTTTTTTTTAAAGTTAGTAAATAATTTTTCAAGTGACCATTTAGGATCCAATTTTGGGTTTTTTTATTTGCATAGGGATTTGTTGTTAAGGCCACAGTTTCAATTAGGTTGTAATTACCTGCAATTTTAACATTTAGAAAAAACATTTTTCGTTAGGTAGCATCACATTTTTATTAGGTGTTGATTTTAAGGTTTTCTAAGCAGCTATTTTATGTTTTAAGGCTATGCTTGAAAAAAATAGTAATTTTGATCCGGTTAGAAAAAGTGGTGCTACTGGTAGCACCACCTTTTTATTAGCAACACTTNTAGGGAAATTTTAATTTTTTTTCAATTTTTTTTATTTTTTATTTGGGTTTCGAATATATTTTTTTAAATCTGTTTTTGTCTTCATTAAAAACAAATGTGAAGATTTTCTACTTTCTCTTTATTTATTTTTTAATGTAATTTTTTTTTTTTTAAAGTTAGTAAATAATTTTTCAAGTGACCATTTAGGATCCAATTTTGGGTTTTTTTATTTGCATAGGGATTTGTTGTTAAGGCCACAGTTTCAATTAGGTTGTAATTACCTGCAATTTTAACATTTAGAAAAAACATTTTTCGTTAGGTAGCGTCACATTTTTATTAGGTGTTGATTTTAAGGTTTTCTAAGCAGCTATTTTATGTTTTAAGGCTATGCTTGAAAAAAATAGTAATTTTGATCCGGTTAGAAAAAGTGGTGCTACTGGTAGCACCACCTTTTTATTAGCAACACTTTTTTATTTGGGGGTTGATTTTAAAGTTTTTCTGAGCAACCATTTGATCCTTTAAGCTCATGCTTGAAAAAAGTTGTAATTTTGACTTGGTTACAAAAAATGGTGCTAACCGGTAGCACCATCTTTTGATTTGGGGGTTGATTTTCATGTTTTTTATGTAAAAATATGGGTTTTAAGGGCTAGAGTTCTTGTTTTGAGGTCACGGTTCTCATTAGGTTGGTAACTTTGTTAACAACATTTAAGAAGGGGAAGTTGAAAAGACTTGTAATTGTTTCTTGTAGAACCAAAGAAGACCCTACTAGTAGTTACCTAAATTACTATAAGTAAAGGAAGAGGCCCATTTTGACGGGGCTCCTTAAGCATTGTGTACTTGAGAACTAATTTTAGAATTAATATTGAAAAATCCTCAAGGCCATTTTGTTAGAGAGAATAAATCTTATGGATAATAGCTTGTTGTAAACTATTTTCAACAAATTGTTATGGTGTTTCCATGTGATGTAAGAATGTTATTTTGCTTATAGACTACTCTTGTGCAAATATAAATCTTTCTACAGTTTAGTTTCTTCTTTCTTATCTCTTGTCTTGAGATGATGAGTAGTTTATGCATTTAATTTCATAGCTTGGACTAATCTAGTTATGTCTTTATATGTGTGTGTTTTCTAACCTTGTTGCTTCTTTACAACTATCTGAAAGAAGTCTTTTGCAGGGATTAGTTGCATTTATAGTTATTCATTGGTTACCATAGTCTCTCCTAGTTAGGATAGCATAGGTTAGATTTTATTTTTGTATTTAGTTAGTTTGCATCTACATTCCGCATTTCATTCACAACCATCCAATCAACCCTCAAACCTAGTAATGGCATTCAAGCTAGAATTTGGATGGGTCTCCTAAACCAAACAGTTTATAGTCTAATTGGGATCGTGTATCGTGGAGCACCCATGGCTATTGAAGGGAAATGCTTTCGCCTCAATAAGTGGGTGGGGAACCAACATGAAGTGGAAACATTGATGACATTTTTTGGGAAAACCAAGAGATTTGCAGTGCCACTTTTGACAAATATTTGAGAATTTACAGCCCCATTTTTTGGGTAGAGATTTGCACCATGCACTTATTTTAGTTATGTGTGTTGTTCAGATAGAATTTTGTAATTCAAACCAATGGTGAGAGTAGAAAATTCGAGAATTATTGGCCTTATTTTTGTTTATTTTTCCATCTACTTGTCATAGAAATCTACTATGTGATAGTCACGACACAAAAATTCCCTATGCCACAACTGCTAGAGTGGGAAATGAATGGTGGTGATACCAATGAGGATGACAAATGTAGGATCAATGGATCCATGTTTGATGACTAAACTAGCAAGGCATTGTGTTTTCCATTCTATATCCACCCTACAAATAGTAATTTTTATAGTTCACTTGCAAATTAACTCCCCAATGCATTTTCAGTCGTCCTATCCCTCCTCCATCCCTTCCTAAGCACATCGAGGCTAATATTTTTGAACAATGGGAATCTATGAAGTGAAATGAAGTTGTGATTCATTAAGGGATTGCGAGCAAAGAATTCATTATATATAAAAATTATGGCTTCAACAATCACAACAAAAATGATAGATATACCATTGCAACAATTTGCCTACCCTTCATCAACAAAGTTATGGGGGGGGCAACGAAAATTAATCAATGATCTGACTCTGCTTTCTATGAAATCCTTCACAAAAACATAAACCCAACCACTGCAGAACTCATAAAACACCCCCAAGTCTTCCAACATAAACAACAATTACTCTTGAAGGGTCAACATCTCGTTCTCTACATGCTCAACTTTGATCTCGATGTTGAAATCCCATATAGACACCTCATCCCTGCAATTAAGAAGTTCAAAATTGACTAATGGCATTATCAGTTTGAATAGGTTTCATGGAACTTTGTGAACAATGGATTAATGACAACAGTGTGTCTCCAACTTGAATGTTAGCATGTCATTGATGCGACATTCTATCTTGCATCTAGGCATATCCAAGTCCATTCACCATTGGATAGAGAGAACCCAAGGTGGTGTGACTTTGATATGGGTCCTATTTAGCTTCTTTAGCTTGAAAAAATTTACAATCAACTACTAGGCTTTATGAAGAGGTTCTTCGAAGAACAATGAGGACAACAAGTGGATGAAAATCGTAGATAACAGGGGCAAAACAAAGTGGTTTCCCAAACTTGGTGGTTTAGGATGACCAAATATTAAGTAGAACATTTCCCTTTTTACATGCATTCATCATAATAACTTAAAATTCATATCTCCTTATGAAAAAAGTAAAAGGCATCTATTAGATAAATAAAAATTATTTATAGCTCCTTACTATATATATTCATAGAGGAACGTGTTCAAGGGTGGTTGAAAGATTATTAAAAGGAGGTTGAAATAACAAACAAAGGTGATCAAGTTAAGATGGGGTATTTTAATAGGGTCATTAAAGTTAGTCATGAATACATAGTCATGGTTATCAAGATTGAACCAATGAACAAGTATCCAGGAGTGATGAGAGTAGGCATTGTGGCTATGCCCTCCACTAGCACAACACCCAAGCTTTCTCAATTATAGCCACAACTATCAACCCTAATAGAACAAATCTAGGAAATGAAATACATCAAGGTGGGAAGGGAACAAGTTTTGTGCATTATGTGTGACACCAATGGGTACACAACAAACGATTATCCCTCATTGAGAGTTGGATTTATGGCATCTAACCCAATGCTTGTTGCACATATGTTATAATATTTACAAGTAGACTACACCAAGTGCAAATATGATAACTACACTAGTTGGGGGGGTGGTTTTATCCCCCCCCCCCTTAAACTAAAATGATTTACATGGAGGGGTGATAGGGCCAACTCATCAGATTTTTAAGTAGCACCCCCCAAAATAGATTGGGGGTCCATTTTTGACCTATTTTGTTCTTTTTCGGCCAATGTTTTTTTATCCATTATAATCTAATCCCAAATAAGGGATTATGATTGAAATCTAATTCAAGTTAACAAATTAAGTTTTTGGATGTTGTGGAAAATCTAAATATTGTATTATGAATAGTCAAGTTAATACAATAAGAAGATAGAGGAGTGGCTCTAAGTTAGGTTGGTTTTCCTAGTTAAAGGTTTCCAATGTAAATCTTTGTTTACTATGTGTGTTCTATTGTTGCTCTTTATTTTACTTAAGAATTGGTATGCATCGCTTCACTTGCATAGGTTTAAAATTGTCATTTGGTATTAGAGCGAGGTTATTGGATTCAAGGGGACAAATTTGTTGTTAAGGTTTAGCTCGTTCTTGATAGAGCAAGTTTATCTTGGTTCCGTGATAAACTTGGTTTCAGTGGGATTTGTATGACATTGATTCTTGTATGGAGTAGAATTGCAAGCACTCCTAGAATTGAGATTGAGAAATTTAGTTTTCTACAATAATGAATACATGATCTCTATATATACCTATTCACGCTTGCACATGAGGTCCCTTTACCATTAGGATTACCTTATTACATATATATTTACACATTACATGTACATTTAGCCCCATATATGCCCCCTTTGGGATCATATCATATGCATTTAACCCTATATATTCCCCCCTTGGGTCATAACATGGTACCTTCATTCATGTTGAATTTTCACTATGCTCAAGCATGAGGTTTATTTCATTTTAGCACTTACTTGAACCATAAACAAATGCAACTACACAATGTACAAGTGTTGCAATAACTAAGATGACAAGAAGAATAACCATGCACAAGAACACAAGAAATATTCTGGGAAAACCCTTCTCAACAAGGGAGAAAAACCCAACAATCCTTTGCTATATTCTCAATAGAAGATCCTCCAACCATGAAACCCTAATGCACACAAGAGGGTGCTCTACTGCCTTGAAACTTGCACCCAAGAGAGGTGCACACTTCAACCCTAGAATATGTACATTCTGAAATTTGCAAATGACAAGTGACTTGTGTGTTTCCTCAATGAGGAAATCACCTTTATTTATACTAGACTGGACAGACCAAAAGTGGTGTCTATTGGCACAACAGGGTCGACCTCAATAACTCATAAAATAAGTAATTATTACAATAATCATTAATTATCTTTCACATATGGTGGAACTGACATGTACCATTTACATCACAATTAGGGTTATAGGTAAATTTCACTCTCAGAGAATATAGCAAGGGATCTCACACATCCACTAGTGCTTAGCCACTAGGGGCACGTCCACCTGTGCTCATCCACAGGGATGTTCTAATCAATAGATCTCTATCTCACTAAGTCCACATGAGAATCATCTGGAGTACCATCTCAAGCCTGACTCAACTAAGTCCACAAGGCAAGAGACCACACATCATAACAACTCAGTCCAGAGTCTGACGCACACCCATCACATGGGAACCTTCACCCCACACAGTGGTACACATAGTCTCATCTCAATACAGAGAGGAACGACACACCCATCTCATGGGTATCCTCACCCCACATAGGGGCACACATCATCTCATATCATTCCAGAGAGGAATGATGCAACCATCACATGGGCACACCCAACACATGGGCTCTCTCACAGGTCGACTCAACTCATTCTCGGAGGAGAACGTTTCCTAGAGGATGTCTCACGAAGATGTAATCATCAACACTCCCTCCCATCTATGGAGGCATTATCCACCAGGCCAAGTCTCTCACGGAAGTACTTGAACTTTGTCTTAGCAAGCAATTTGGTGAAGATATCTGCAATCTACTCATGTATAGGAAGGTATTGCACATGCACTACTTTCCTCTACACCATGTCTCTGATATAATGATATTTTATCTCAATGTGTTTCGATCTATCGTGAAACATAGGATTCTCAGAGAGAGCTTCACACAATACAGTTATCACAATGAATAATGGTAGGATCATCTCATGATCAAATAAATATGTCGGTACAAAGCCACATTGCTTTGTGGACTGCCACACTCGGATCAAATAAATATGTCAGGAGCGTACAAAGCCACACTGCTTCGCGGAATACCACACTCAATGTTATATACTCTTCTTTAGTGGTACTCAAGACCACATAGCTATGTTTCCTACTGCACTAGGAAACCATGGTTGACCCCAAGGTAAAACAACAACCGGATGTGCTCTTCTGGTCCACTACACTCCTTTCCCAATATTCATTAGCATATCCTTGCAAACTCATGTCTACACAAGAGGGATATCTCAGGGCATATCCAGTTGTGCCTCATAGATCTCTCAATACATGCTTCCTTGCTATCCAGTGAGTCTGTCTCGACTGACTCATGAACTGACTAAGTACATTCATTGCATAGCATATGTCAGGTCTGGTGTTAACCAAATACATCAATGCTCCCATCAGTTGTCGGTATAAATGTGGATCAATATCATCTGAATCAGTAGAAGCATCGTTCATTTTCTTCAAATCTGTCACCATCGGTGTAGGCATGGATTTGCAGTCTGTCATACCGAACTTCTTCAATATCTCCACTGTATATTTTCCTTGACTCGGGAAAATATCATCAGTCCTCTGCCATACTTATAATCCCAAGAAGTAGTGCATCATACCTATATCCTTCATCTCGAATTCAAAAGTCAATGCTTGCTTGCATTTAGCAATAAGTCTTTCTGAACCGGTGAGGAATAAGTCATCCACATACATGACCAAGATTAGGCACTCATCACTAACAATATGATAATATAGGTTTGGATCATCAACACTCTTGTTGACGTGCAAACTCATCAAGAATCCATCCATCTTCTTGTACCAAGCACGAGGTGTCTGCTTTAGTCCATACAAGGCTTTGTTTAACCTGTACACATGAGTTTTCTCGTTGTGTATCGCGAATCCCTCTGGTTGCTTGATGTAAACTTCTTCCTCAATCTCACCATTGAGAAAGGTTGTCTTTACATCCATTTGATGTAGTTTTCCAACCCATGGATGATAGTATGGATGGAAGTGTATCGAGCTACTGGAGAAAATGTCTACTCATAGTCAATTCCCTCTACCTGTGAGAATCCTCTGGCTACAAATCTCTCTTTGTATTTCTCGACACTTCCATCAGTTGCATGCTTGATATTATAGATCCACTTGGAAGTTGCTATAAACTTCCCTTATGGTCTCGAAACAATATCCTACACATCATTTTTCAAGATGGATCGATACTCTTCTGCCATGGCATCTTGCCATACCTGCTAACTTATTGCTTCTCCATGACAAGAAGGCTTAGTATCAATGATGTGGCTCATGGATGAAAAGTAGCTCGAAAATATCTTTGGTCTCTTGCTCTCTCAGAATGTGCCTTAAGGAGTTGCATGGTCGTCTACCTCCTATAGAGTTTCTCGAGCCCAGGCAGACCTTTTATGGCCTACTGCAATGTCTCTTGGAACATTAGCTAGATAAACTGGAACAATGGTTGTCTCCCTTTGAACTGCTGAAGGGGAGAAGGTAATTATCTCTTCCTTCTTCTCAAATAGTTTGACTACCTCTGAAGTCTGAAGGATAGACACCTTCCTTTTCCTATTTGCTAATCTAAAGGCATCTCATGTCTTCTCAAGTCCTCTACTAGCTCTATAGTACTTTGTTGGTCTCTTATACTAGGATAATAATCAACCAAGAAAATTTGGACTCTTGTACCAGGGATAATGGTTCAAGACAAGAGGGCTCCCATACCAGGGATAATACCCTTCATTATTAGAATGCAAGCAACTACAGGTTAATCAAATAAGGAAAGTAGTACAAAAACTTACCCTAGTCTACAATTATGCTCAATCTTGTATTTGGTTTTAGAGGAAGTAATCCTCATCTCTCATGTCTTCATCTTTCTGAGGTGGGTCTGGATGCATGTCATCAGTGGAAGCATATTGTCTTTCTCTCTTCCTGGTAGGACAATTTCTCGCAATGTGTCCATACTTGTCACATCTAAAGCACTTGATCTTTGACATGTCTTTTCTCTGATCATAACCTGGAGTTGATGAAGTCTTCTCATTTTTGAATGTTTGCCTAAAGTTTCTTTTATTTCTTCCTCCTTTCTTTGTATGAAATGCAAGAGCATGATTTTCATCATGAGAGGAGTCTTCCACTCCGCTAGCTATAAGTCTAATTTCTTCCTAGGTACAATGTGTCCATAGACGATCAAAAGTAGGTAGTTGTTCTCTACCAGTGATACTTTGAAGAAATGGTTCCCAATGTTTTGGAAGTTTATTGAGAGTGGTCAAAACAAGTTCTCTGTCTGATATGATTTCTCCAATGGCAGCTAGTTGATCTATGATCTCTGAAATCTTCATGAGGAAGATAACAATGATGTCACCTTTTGTGATCTTGATATTTTGAAGCTGGACCTTCAATGTAAGAGCTTTGACTGTGTTGTTACTCTCAAACATATTCTTCAATGCTTCATACATTTCATAAGTTGTCTTCATGTTGGCAATACGAGGCATGAGATGATCTCTTACTGAGTAGATGATTATCTTTCTTGCCTTGACGTCATCTTCCTTCCTTTCTTCCTTCTCTTCATTGGTAGTCGTCTCTGGTAAAGCCTTTTGTATCACCCACAATATGTCTTCTTATTCAAGAGTGATTTGAAGTCTTGACTTCCGGGAACTGAAGTTGCTTGATCCATCAAGCCTATCTTCCACCAAGGTTTTGTTCATCATATTTTTAGATTCTTCACAAACCCTTACAAATTGGGCTAGGAAACCTAATGGCTAGGCTAGCAACCTTAGGTTTCATTGGGCTTATTACTGCCAACAATAAGCCTTGAAATTCAGAAGAACACTAGTGAGATGAAAAGCTCCTTCAATGAGCTGCAGAAACCCTAAATATGAATTTTCTACAGAAAATTGTGAAATCGTAGGGCCAAAAATCCAAAATTCTCGGAATTGCAATCTGAGAGTTGTTAGAGGTGCGATGAGCAAGGTCGTACACCCATATGAAATTTTTAGCCCCAACGTTTCAATATTAAGTGCTGGAACACCCAAAAAGGAGAGGGTCGTACGGATTTCTGGAAACCTTGGGATGTCGTACAGTTCTGCAGAAGAGAGAGGACGACTAGCTTTAATGCTTGTGCAATGGGTTCTTCAAGACCTATGCTCTGGTCCCATTTTGAATTTTCACTATGCTAGGCTCAAGCATGAGGTTTATTTCATTTTAGCATTTACTTGAACCATAAACAAATGCAACTACACAATGTACTAGTGCTGCAATAACCAAGATCACAAGAAGAATAACCATGCACAAGAACACAAGAAATGTCCTGGGAAAACCCTTCTCAACAAGGGAGAAAAACCCAACAATCATTTGTTATATTCTCAAAAGAAGATCCCCCAACCATGAAACCCTAATGCAAACAAGAGGGTGCTCTACTACCTTGAAACTTATGCCCAAAAGAGGTGTGTACTTCAGCCCTAGAAGATGT
The DNA here is from genome assembly GCA_010110895.2 of Picea sitchensis. NCBI lineage: Eukaryota > Viridiplantae > Streptophyta > Pinopsida > Pinales > Pinaceae > Picea > Picea sitchensis. Next base: position 27,224 of record SNQJ01S0133174.1, on the reverse strand, counting down.
ACTTGTTGAAATTTCCAAATGACAAGTGACTTGTGTGTTTCCTCAATGGGGAAATCACCTTTATTTATACTATACTGGATAGACCAAAAGTGGTGTCTATTGGCACAACAGGGTCGACCTCAATAACTCATAAAATAATTAATTATTACAATAAACATGAATTATCTTTCACACATGGTGGAGCTGACTTGTACCCTTTACATCAAAATTAGGGTTACAGGTAAATCTTACTCTCAGACAATATAGCAAGGGATCTCACACATCCACTAGTGCTCAGCCACTAGGGGCATGCCCACCTGTGCTCAGCCAGAGGGACGTCCTACTCAACAGATCTCTATCTCACTGAGTCCACAAGAGAATCATGTGGAATACCATCTCAAGTCTGACTCAACTGAGTCCACAAGGCAGGAGACCACATGTCATAACAACTCAGTCTAGAGTCTTACGCACACCCATCACATGGGAACCTTCACCCCACACAGGGGTACACATCGTCTGATCACAATCCAGAGAGGAATGACACACCCATCTCATGGGCATCCCCACCCCACACAGAGGAACACATCATCTCATCTTAGTCCAGAGAGGAACGACACACCCATCGCATGGGCACACCCAACACGTGGGCTCTCTCACAGGTCAACTCAACTCAGTCTCAAAGGAGAACGTGTCCTGGAGGATGTCTCACGAAGTTGTAATCATCAACAATTCAAAAATATTTATCCTCAAAGATTTGCAATTAAAGGCTTCACATGTGATGAAACCAAGTAATATGGTTTTCTTAAGTTACCAGTTTCTATTTTATATTGATGATGATCAATCCACCCAAAATCAATTATTTTCAGTTGTAATCCTTGGTGGCTAGTTGTTGCATAATTTTCTTTCCCTTCATTCCATGTATTGTTATTGAAGCTTCTCCTATTTGTAGTGGTTGTTGGTCTCTAATAATAGCTTGTTGAAGAGTCATTTTGTGATGCCTTGTTCCATGAATATTGACAAGTATTCCACCTTCTTCTTTGATAATGTTGATATCGACCTTCTTGTCTTCCTTGAAATCTTTCCTAGTGAGGGTGTCGATATGGTTTCATATTTGATGGTTTTTATTAATAATCCTCCATGTGGATGCTATAAATCTATGCTTGCCGTTGTTATGTGATGCAGGAGCATAGGCTCAAAGGGTGAAGGTCACTTGTGACTTCACAAAATCAAGTGGAATCTTCTAGAAGAGACCTAGAGTTTCTCATGTAATCTTTTGTTTTAATGACAAATCTGAATAATTGGAGAAGGATTTGATCCTTTCCCAGTGTAATAGATAGATTAGGTTTGTTGAGTATTTCTAGCAGTCAGGTAATTGAGTCATAGGATAGATGCAGAATTCGAATTTGGTTTGTATCCCTGAATTGTGGATCTGAAACCGATTCTTTTGTTTTATTTAAAGCATTGTTAGTTTCATTTGATAGGGAGCTTTTGAGAACAGTTCATAGAAGCTTTTTCATAGCTCTCATAGCTTGGCAGCTCGTTGGCTTGGAATAATTGGTAGTAGGAGGGCTCGAAATTGTTACGTTTCTTGGAGCAGAACAGAGATTTGGCTGTGGCAAACCTTCTCTATATGAAAAAAAAATCAATTCATTGTATTCCAAGTTTTGGCAGAATTGAATAAAGGATAGAAAGATTTAGTGTGTTTGTTTACTGTGTTAAATCAAGAATTGAACAAATTTGATGCGATACTCTTCCTGTTTGAGGAAATCTCAGATTATTTGTTTAAAATCTATATTTGCGTTGTCACACTGCATGAACACACAATGAATATATCTAAATCTTTTATAAAACGGATGATTCCTTATTCAACTTCATGTGGATGCTAGAGATTCACAAAATTTCTATAAGAATTACAGAAATTCAAGAAGAAGTGGGAGGCACATAGGTTCAGACTGAATGGACGGTCCCTGTGCGTTTGAAGATTGAACGGGCGGTGAAGATATGTGTTCGGGAACTCAAAAAGAACACATTCGGGAGGAAGGTGTTCGGGAAGTGCAAGGTGTATGGAGAGTTTGTGTTCGCAGTTTTGGAAAAGCCCATTCCGAGTCCCATCTGAAACGCCGAATCTAAACAAACGAAGTGTCCGGGGAAAACTCAAGAGTTCGGGAATAGAGAAGTGTTCAAAGTTCCGAACAAGAAGTTTTGAGGTGCACTGAAGCTCTAAGTCTGCGAAAAACGGTATAGAACTAGTAAAAGTTCTATGGGAGGGAAGAGCTCAATATTAAGGCAGGCAGTGCCTGCAATCAAGTGGTATCAGAGCAAAACAATCATAATAGTTTTTTATATCTGAATACAGTGAAATTGTTAGTTTCTAAAATTGGAGTAATTTCTTTTATGAAAGGCAAGATAGTATTTTCTCTTATATTGCTAACAAATTCATAAATAGATATTATTGACAGGAAAGTTGTGTCTAGTAGTGAATTGTTGTGTCAGGAAATGGCGGTCAGAGTTGGAAGAGGTCGGGGTAGGCGAGGAAGACTTATTGCTAATGCAGAATTAAGAGATGAAATAAGAACTTTGAGAGCAAGGCTCGAAGCCTTAGAAACTGGCAGACATCATGAGAACAATGGAGACACAAGTGATGAAGAGATACCTGAAGAGGAGGACGAGACAATTGTAGAAACTCCTAAGGTAAGAATGTTGACGTCCATTTTTGGTGTGGGTTCTAGCTCAAGAGAAGATGTGCCATTCTATAGTGGAAGCTTGAATCCAGAGGAACTGATTGACTGGATCATTGTTATGAACAAGCACTTCGACTTTGCTGAAGTGAAGGAGGACAAGCAAGTCATATTTGTTGTCACAAGACTAAGAGGGCATGCATCCTTGTGGTGGGATGGTGTGCAAGAGGAGAGAATATTGAAGAACAAAGCTAGGATAAATAGTTGGAGCAGAATGACATCTAAGTTGAAAGGTAAATTTCTTCCTAAGGAGTATAATTTGATTTTGTTTAGGCAAATGCAAAATCTTAAGCAGAAGTCAATGACAGTTAGGGAGTATACTGAGGAATTTTACAAGGTTAATATCAGATCTGGACATATAGAGGACACACATGAGAGGGTAGATAGATATGCCAATGGTTTAAGATTTGATATACAAGATGAATTGAGTTTGTTGTCATTAAAGTTTGTTGAAGAATCATATTAGATTTCTATGAAGGTTGAGGAGAAGCTGATGAGGAAGCAGAGTCAAAGAATGAATGTAAGAAGTTCTAGAGGAAAGGAACAATAGCAGAAGGGTGAAGCTAGTAGTTCAGATCAACAAGTGCAGCCTGACAGAAATAATGAGAACAAAGGTGGAAGAAATGCTTCAAGAGGAAGAGGCAGAGGAAGAGGTGGACAACTGAGGTGTAACACATGTGAACAGCTGGGTCACATGTCATGGGACTGTCCAGAGAATGTTGTTAGACAAAGGGGAGCACAAGTAGTACAAGTTGAACCTGAAGCTCCAAAAGAATTAGAGGCGATTGAGGATTACCCTGAACAAGGTGAAGCGTTGTTGATGAGGAAAGTAATTGATGAGTCAGTCCAAAGGAGGAGCTTGTTCAAAACAGTTTGCAAAGTTGAAGATAAGTGTTGCAAGTTAATTATTGATAGTGGTAGTACTGATAATTTGGTGTCTACAGAAATGGTAGATAAATTGAAGTTGAAGAAGACAATACATCCATAACCATACAGGGTTGTGTGGTTGCAGGAAGGTCATCAAGTTCTTGTGAGGGAACAATGCCAGGTAAAGTTTCAGATTGGATGTTATTAGGATGAGGTAAAATGTGATGTTATAGAGATGGATGCTTGTCATGTTTTATTAGGTAGGCCTTGGTAGTTTGACAGGGAAGCAGTGCATGAAGGCAAGAGAAATATCTATTATTTTGAGATGAATGGGAAGAAACATAGTCTTCATCCATTCAAGGGTAAGCAAGAAGAGGTTAATAATCAGTTGTTGATGATGACTGATGAAAGAATGGTGAGTGATTGGAAAGTTGAAGCAAAGGTAGCAATAAATTTACAAGCAAATGATTATGAGGTTGAAATGACTAACATGGTGTGCAGTGATTGGTTGAAGGACAGAACATACTAGCAAGAAATGTCCAATGCAAGCATGCCATTGATGGAGGAAGTACAATATGAAGATAGAAAAGGTGATGGAAAGTGTATGGTTAAATAAATCACTAAGGATAGTGATGTGATAGAGGTAAGCAACAGGGAGAAAGACCAAAGAGTTCAAGCACAGAATTCTTGGATGGAAGACATCATTATGCTAATGAGTTTTCTATTTGTTTTTGTGACAGAGAGGTTGAATTGTTTATGTGCAGGTGAAGGATAACCAGTGGAGATCTGGTTTGCAGATCAAAGGAAAGAGGAACTTGAACATTCAAAGAAGTTTGAACACATGCTGGAAGAACAAAAGGACCAGTTGCAAACATACTGTTGGAAAACATGGCTGGAGGGACTGTTCAAAATGAGAACACTGCCCAGAATCATCTCTTTGGTATCTACTGCAATCCTACAGAAAAACAGCCGAAGGGAGCTCATGGACAGGAGCCCATGAAAAGTTTCAAGCTAGGGAGTCTGATGTAAGAGCATAGGCTCAAAGGGTGAAGGTCACTTGTGACATCACAAAATCAAGTCGAATCTTCTAGAAGAGACCTAGAGTCTCTCATGTAATCTTTTGTTTTAATGACAAATCTGAATAATTGGAGAAGGATTCGATCATTTCCAAGTGTAATAGATAGATTAGGTTTGTTGAGTATTTCTAGCAGTCAGGTAATTGAGTCATAGGATAGATGCAAAATTCGAATTTGGTTTGTATCCCTAAATTGTGGATCTGAAATCGATTCTTTTATTTTATTTAAAGCACTGTTAGTTTCATTTGATAGGGAGATTTTGAGAACAGTTCGTAGAAGCTTTTTTATAGCTCGCATAGCTTGGCAACTCGTTGGCTTGGAAGAATTGGTAGTAGGAGGGCTCAAAACTATTACATTTCTTGGAGCAGAACAGAGATTTGGTTGTGGCAAACCTTCTCTGTATAAAAAAAATAAAAAATCAATTCATTGTATTCCAAGTTTTGGCAGGATTGAATAAAGGATAGAAAGATTTAGTGTGTTTATTTACTGTGTTAAATCGAGAATTGAACAAATTTGATGCAATACTGTTCCTATTTGAGGAAATCTCAGATTATATGTTTTAAATCTATGTTTTTGTTATCACACTGCATGAACGCACATTGAATATATCTAAATCTTTTATAAAACAGATGATTCCTTATTCAACTTCATGTGGATGCTAGAGATTCACAGAATTTCTATAAGAATTACATAAATTCGAGAAGAGCAGAGGTTCAGACTGAATGGACGGTCCCTGTGCGTTTGAAGATTGAACGGACGGTGAAGATCCGTGTTTGGGAACTCGGAAAGAACGCATTCGGGAGGAAGGTGTACGGGAAGCGCGAGGTGTTTGGAGAGTTCGTGTTCATAATTTTGGAAAAGCGCAGCATTTTGAGTCCCATATGAAACATCGAATCCAAACAAACGAAGTGTTCAGGGAAAATTCAAGAGTTTGGGAATAGAGAAGTGTTCGGAGGTCCAAACAAGAAGTTTTGAGGTGCACTGAAGCTCTAAGTCTGCAAAAAATGGTATACAACTAGTAAAAGTTCAATGCAGGAGGGAAGAGCTCAATATTAAGGCAGGCAGTGCCTGCAATCATTGTTATCGACTTTGGGTAATTTTTATTGTTAGGACTTTTCGTCAAGCGCAAAAACAAACCCCAAATACCAATATAAGCCTTCTTATTGTTGTTTTGGTATTTTTAGTGTTCTTATGGTTTATGAATTCTGTCAAACACTTTGCTAATTATGCTCAAACTCACTATTCTAACTCCTTTGTTTGTTGTAGTGTTCTTAAGTTAAACTAGTAAAAGTTCAATGGGAGGGAAGAGCTCAGTATTAAGGTAGGTGGTGCCTGCAATCATTATGTTTTGGGTAATTTTTTGTGTTAGGACTTTCGTCAAACACTTGAAAAACAAACCCCAAATACCAATATAAGCCTTCTTATTGTTGTTTTGGTATTTTTAGTGTTCTTATGGTTTATGAATTCTGTCAAACACTTTGCTAATTATGCTCAAACTCACTATTCTAACTCCTTTGTTTGTTGTAGTGTTCTTAAGTTATTTTTGATGTGGGACTTTTTTCAAACATTTGTTAGACACTCCCAAATCTCACTGTAACCATCTTGCATGTTGTTGTTAGGTTAATGTGTTTGATGTTTGGTGTTATTAGTTATGGTATCAATGGATAAATGAGGGTTTTATTGCTAAATAAGGTATGCAAGACTCATACAATGGTTACAAAAACAAGAAATATATAACCAACAAGCCCAACTTTATTTGAATTCAATCTGAACATTACACAACAATACAACTCGCAGTTTTGACCATGGAATGTACTTGCAATGGTTGGTACTATTGTTGGTTGTAAATAGATAAAGAAAGTATGGAATGATGGTTGTAGCAACCCTCCAAATTCCACACAACCTTCTATTCAAGAAGTAATCGGCCCCACTACAAAAGATAACGACCTCCCTACCACAAGGATACAACCTCAAACCAAGAGAAACTCGACCCAACAATTGAGATTTTGGCCCCCGAGGAAAATTACTGTTGCCCAGGGAAGAAATCGACCCCTTGGTAAGAAAATACCACCCAACAAGAAGACTCATCTCCCAACAAGGAGAATCTCAATTTATAATGGAAGAACTTGGCCTCTCCACACGTTAATTTGGCCTAGGAATGGGAGAACTCAACCTAGCAAAATAAATTCAATTTCTACATGGAGATTTCATCCTCCTTCAACCAATAAACCTTCCACACAAAAAAATGACATGCACAAAGAAATAAATCAACTTCTATCCAACAAACTCGGCCTCCACTATGTCCCCTAGGAATATTAATAAACCTACATAGTAGTATTAAATATTTTCCAAACCTTAGGTTGTTGCAAAATGTGGATCTAACTCCTCAACAATGGAAGCAAGTGGAAGATCTGAATGATCTTCCCCACCAAATGAATAGGGTGGATATCTCACCACCGAAACTTGAATAGCTAGGGTGGAATCTTTCATCACTGAAACCAATCCAAACCAGGGTTTATTCCAGACCCCCAAAGGATCCAAGAACTCTCCAAACCAAATCAGAAATAATCATCAACAGAATGAGAGGATGAGATCTCATTGTACTTTTATACTTCTTTTCCACTTTTCCCCTCGAGTGACTTTTTAATTTATCTTTAATAAAATCACTTTATTAATTTATTAACATTTTTACTCCCAAAAAGTGATTTATTTGACTTTAAAGCATTTATGGGAACTGAAAGTCACTTTTTTATCATCTCAACATTTAGATCTCTTCATCTGAGTTCCAACGAGATATTACACCAAGGTACCCCTCCTAGATAATTTATTAAAATGGCAACCATAGTGCAATCCATTAAATAATGTTCATTAATACTCCCAAATTACGGGAACGGTCGAAATGCATCGGAATCGAAATCTGATTGTGCGGGTGTGATCACGATGATAAAAGATGATAATCAGACCTATGAAAGCATCATATAAATCCTCTAAACACCTTGAGCTCACTCGTAACATCAAATCACCCCTCTGATCAAGCTAATAGAAGCCCATAAATTCATCTCCAACCACAAAGCAAAGGAACCCAAAAAATGGGACATTACAATCCTCCCTTCCCAAAGATTGTTTGTCCACAAGTAATGCCATCACAACCCTATGATAAAAAATCTGACCCAAACTAAAGCTGAGAATGATCCCAGGGTCCCAAACCAATCTAAAAGATGTGAAGCATCTAATGCATACAATACTGCCCTGCAAAGTACTAACACAAGAGGCCTCTTGAAGACCATCGATCAATAAACATATACTATAAATACTCAATCCACCCCTCATAGAATATCCCATCTAGGAAACCAATCCAATGCTTCATATGAATAGGCTCCTGAAAGTAACAGTTGGCTCTACCATTTGTATCAGTTGCCAAACTGTCAACCCGTGAAATCCCAGGGTCCCAAGCTAGCCTAAAAAAGAACCCACCATGCTAATGTTGCACCACTTTGATCATAAGTGGTTGGCCCTCATGCCTAGACTGCATCCTCCACTCCTAGAACCCCAAGATGTAATGTCTAGAAGACTTAACCCCACTACTATGGATCATATCTTGTAGATGCACCTCATCGGAATCAAAGTCTGCAAGTCCACTGTCATACTCGATCCTAGGTATCGACAATTTTTTTTTATCCTGCCATATAGCATGTGCCCCATCATCTCTTCTCGGAGCATCCCAAAAATGAAATGGACCAATCATATGAGTTCCTAGAACCCACATCCAAACTAGAAGTCCATTATACGTCATACCAACTGACTCCAATTGTGTTGCACTAATCAATTTTGTGCCAGCTAGTTTGTACAACTACGGCCAAAATGTCCTGAGAATCGTGTTATCCCTATCATGGTCAATGTACTCATGCAACCTATGGATCCTAAATGCCTCCCTAAAGAACCACTATGGTATCTGTAACACCTCATGCTCTGATGAAGTCCCTTAAATGTAGTCCATGCCATGCACCTTTGGTAGACCTGTGTTGAAATCTGTCGACATACTCTCCCACCTCTATCATGAAATGAGTGTAGATTGCCATAATCCTACTGGATAAGTATGCTCTAACTCGTTCTGCTGACAAGTCCTACACTCCCTCACATGTCTCCACACATCGTCCTCAAGGCCCTTCCATGAGAACCTCTCTCTGATCTGTTGGTAAGTTTGGAAGTACCCAGGATGCCCTGTCAAGGGTGTATCATGTATAACCCTCATGATCTCTTACCTAGGTGTGGACTCATGGACTAAGTCTATGCTAGCTCTGTAGTAGATGATATCGTCCACCACTCTGTAACTATCATCCTAAATATGACCATCCATCAACTCACATGCAAACCAATCCTTGGAATATTCCACTGGAAGGTGGGACTTCCAATAAGCTGAAATCCCCTTGAGCCAATCCAATGTGTCATGGATCTCCTCTTGATTTGTTTGTACATCAGAAAAACTAATCACATGGCCACAATGTAAAGCATCTGTCATGCCAAGCTCCCTGTCATGATGATAACTTGATTGAAGATCAATCTCTGGAGAGTATTCTACCCCATGCTTGAATATGGTCTCCATCATGCACCATGTCTCATCTAACTGTCTCAAATGATCCTCCCATTTCATGTTGTATATGAGGAGATCATCAAAGAACACCAACATAAACCCTTGTAGTTGCGATGTGAAGATGCAGTTCATGCGAGACTGAAAAGTGGCAAGTATGTTGGTCAACCCCAATGGCATGACCAAGAACTTGCAGTGCCCATAATAACACCTGGAAGTAGTCTGGTGATATCCCAATTGAAGATCAATCTTCAAGAAATATGTTGCTCGATGAAGCTCATCTATCAACTTCTCGCCCTTGAACAATCCAAACTCAATGGTATGCTTAAAATCCATGTAAAGGAATCACCCCACAATCCCATATTGGTGTGTCCACGTCCTCAATATATCCATTCCCACAAGGTATATGCTCAACTCCCCCATCTACAGTTATGACTTGAGTCGTCAATGGGATCCCCAAAATAAGTGGCTCGCAATCTCCAAGATGCAGAATATATGTATAATAAGAAGTATCTATGTCATACCTCGCGTCAATCCCATGCAAATCTGAATGCTCCTCAAGCTCGACCATCACAAGAAACTCCTCCATCAAACCATAAGTACCACTAACATCCTCATGTGTCCTCACTACCATAGATGACTGAAATGATGAAGAATGTGCCAAACTCAACTCCATATAAATCCCACGTGTAAGCTTCCCAACTTCGTCTTCATCATCCCTCATGAATAACTTCCTAGAAGTTAGATCAACATCCAAAGGAATTTCATCCAACACCAAATCTTCATCGTATTTGGGTGCTAATACACCCAGACCCTCATAAGTGTCACTACTAAGGCAAGATGTTGAATCCTCAACATTGGTTGATCGGAAAAATGCATCATATGTGTTATCAACCTATCCATCATATGCACTAGCGATGATGTATCAAAAGTTGTTGTTTTTCAACCTAATTGCACACACCATAATCATGCTCATCCAAAAAGTTAACCTATGGTTATGTCAAAATTTCATCATGAAGTGAGGTCTTTGCTTCACCAACTACTTCAAATTTGAATCCCATATTCTTCTTATTTTTCCCAACTGATAAGTATCGCTTCAACCACTCTGGAGGCTCTAATGGTGTTATTAGATTCTTATGATATTCCTGGCAGGATTGTAAAAATTATGCCATGAATTAGTGATTTGTTCCCATCTTTATAATGCTCTGAATGTACCAAACAATCTAAAAATATCCTTCATGGTTTACTCCCCCCCCCTTGACTAAGAGGAAAACACGCTATGATCCCACTGTAATAACCTTCCTTGTGGCTGCTATAAATCTATGCTTGTTGTTGTTATCTTTTAGGTTAGTACTTTCGTTAAACACTTGACAAACAAACCCCAAATACCAATATAAGCCTTCTTATTGTTGTTGTAGTATTTTTAGTGTTCTTCTAGTTTATGAATTATGTCAAACACTTTGTTAATTATGCCTAAACTCACCATTCTAACTCATTCTCTATTTGATGTAGTGTTCTTAAGTTATTTATAAAGTGGGAATTTTGTCAAACATTTGTTAGACACTCCCAAATCTCATTGTAACCATGTTTAATGTTGTTGTTAGGTTAATGTGCTTGTTGTTTGGTGTTATCAATTATTGTCTCAACAAATAAATGAGGGTTTTATTGCCAAATAAGGTATGCAAGACTCGTGCAAAGGTATGACAACAATGTTGTAATTAACTAGTGCATAAACAATGGTTACAACAATAAGAAATATATAACTAACATGCCCAACTTTATTTGAATTCAATCTGAACATTACACAACGATACAACTCACAATTTTGACCATGGAATGTACTTGCAATGGCTAGTACTATTGTTGGTTGTAAATAGATAAAGAAAGTTAGGGATGATGGTTGTAGCAACCCTCCAAAAGCCACAGAACCTGTTATTCAAGAAGTAATCGGCCCTGCTACAAAATATAACGGCCCAACTGAAAGATATGACCTCCTTACCACAAGGATACGACCTCAAACCAAGAGAAACTTGACCCAACGGCTGAGATTTCGACCCCCGAGGAAAATTAATGTTGCCCAGGGAATAAATCTACCCCTTGGCAAGAAAATATAGCCAAACCACAAATAAATAAGACCGAGCGAGAAGACTTGGCCCTTGACAAGGAGAAACTCGGTTTCTAATGGAAGAACTTGACCTCTCCACAAGTTAATTCGACCCAACAATGGGAGAAATCGACCTAATAAAGGAAATATGATTTCTACATGGAGATTTTAATCTCCTTCAACAAATAAACCTTCCACACAAAGAAACAGCCTGCACAAAGAAAGAAATTAGCCTCTATACAACAAACTCGACCTCCACTATATCGATTGTCCCCCGGGAATATGAATCAACCTGCATAGTAGAATTAAATATTTTCCAAGCCCCAAGCTGCTGCAAAATGTGGATCTAACTTCTCAACAATGGAAGCAAGTGGAAGATATGAATGATCTTCCACCACCAAATGGCTAGGGTGGATCTCTCACCACCGAAACCTGATTAGCTAGGGTGGAATCTTTCACCACCGAAACTAATCCAAACTAGGGTTTAATCCAAACCCCCAAAGGCTCCAAGAACTCTCCAAACCAAATCAGAAATAATCATCAACATAATGAGAGAATGAGCTCTCATTGTAGTTTTATACCGCTTTTCCTCTTTTCCCCTCAAGTGACTTTTTAATTTGTCTTTAATAAAATCACTTTATTAATTTATTAACCTTTTTACTCCCAAAAAGTGATTTATTTGAATTTAAAGCATTTATGGGCACTGAAAGTCACTTTTTTATCATCTCAACATTTAGAGCTCTTCATCCTGGTTCCAACGAGCTATTACACCAAGGTACCCCTCTTAGATAATTTATTAAAATGACAACCTTAGTGAAATCCATTAAATAATGCTCATTAATACTCCCAAATTATGGGAACAATCAAAATGTGTCGGGATCAAAATCTGATTACGCAGGTGTGATTGCGATGATAATGATAAACATACCTCTAAAAACATTATATAACTCCTCAAAACCCCCTCAGCTCGTTGGTAACATCAAATTGCCCCTCTTATCAAGTTGACACAAACCCATAAAAACATCTCCAACTATAGAGCAAAGGAACCCCAAAATGGGGACATTACATTTTTATTCACTCTACAAACCCATTTCATCTATCTTCTTTTCAGAGAAAATGACATCCTTGATCGTCTTTGCTTGGTCTTTGATTATTATAGCCTTGGAGATAATACCATCATATTTGGCATGTACATCCTCTAGATGGAGTTCGACTTCTTTAAGTATCTTATGTTGACCTTCTTGAATCTTGTCTTCTTTCTCCCTTTGAAGCTCTAATGTGACCCCATCTATCAAATTTCGACGTCCTTCATCAATTCTGGATTGCATTTCTAATTTTACCTCATCAGTATTTAGGGATTCCTTAACCTTTTAGCAAATTTCTTCTTAAAGTCTTCTGGTAAATTCTTCATCCAAGATCCTCATTTCTTCTTGATTTTGATAAGTCTTATTTTCTTCTTTCAATCTTTTAACCTCATCCAATAGTTTTTTTATTACGGTTTCATAATCTACATACCTCTTCACCTTTCTTTTTCAATTCTTCCTTTGAATCATCAGTTTCCCACTTTGCTTTGTTACTCTTTTCTTTCGTTAGGTTCTTAACCTCCTTCATGAGTGATTCATCAAGGGATTGCAACTTAATGAACTCATCATTTTTCTTTGTAATATAATTTCTTCACTCCTCATTAATTTTTTTCAATTTGGAGAAATTTTCTTTTGATTCCTTTAACTCCTCTAGAATTTTATACATCTCCTCCTTTTTTGTATCCTTGATCCATTTATTTGAGAAGAGTTCTTCAAAATATTCCCATGTGGGAGAGTTTTTAGTACCTTCATCAAGCCTATCCCACCACTTAAAAGCTTCATCCCCCAAGTAAAATACTACCTTCAAAGTACTCAAATCATTTTCCTTTATCATCCTCAACCATATTGATTTCATCTTTATCTCCATCTCTTCTAAAGCTAGGTATTGCCATTGATTCCTGATTGAGGTATAACCCAAACCTCAACTTACAACCTTAATATATTAGGAATAATGATTTCAAATAGTTATTATCCTTATTCGAATATAATCTTATATGTTTTCTCTTTCCAATGGCTTTTGAATCAACTCAATCGAATATCACAATCAAAAGTTATGATAGTTTTAAGTAAACATACCTTTGAAACTTTGATTTGGAATATGTTCTCCTAGCCGACCTTCCTTCTGATGTATTTCTGAAATTTTGGCCCTTCCAAGTCTAAAATTTTGTCTTGTAGTACTATGAAATGTCTTCTCTGCAATTTCATAGGTCTCACCAAATTTGGATGTGCCAAGTGAAAGTTAGGGTATCTTTCCCAAACCTTGCTGATTTTTGGCCTATTATGGAGATCGAACTTGTACAGAATGCCACGCGTCCAATATTTTATATCAGATTCTGAAAATTTTACCAACAATACTATGGACTTTCCTCTTTCCAATGTAATTAGTCTCACTGAATTTGGATCCTCTGTGACGAAGATATGACTATTTGACCCGGAACACTTGTTTGAGACTAGTTATAGGACTAGTCAAAAACCATATCTTCCATAAGGTGTATCTCCGAAAGTACAATGATCCAAAAGCTAAAATTTGTACCACAGGTACCTTGATATGTATTTTAAACAACCTCCAAGTTTCTCTCTCTGAAGTGCCCCCCAAAAAATAGTTATAGCGAAAATATGACTTTCTTGATGAGGCAAAACCCTAGGATCGGTGCTCTCAAACCAAATGTGATGATCTAAATGCTTAAAATATCATAACATAACATAAGTACACACCATGTACAAAATATGAGTGTGGAGTAAAACTCCAAGATATATAAGCTACACAATAACTCCTTAAAGAATAGGAGAACCTCCTCCACATAACCAAATGCATTCATACATCACAATTCATATTCTCTACAATAATGAATACACAACAGTAACACGATCTCGATATATACCTATTCACACTTGCACATGAGGCCCATTTATTATTATTTTTTTAAGTAAAAAAGTGGAACCTGCTATATTAAACTATCGAAGAAACTTTGACAAAATATACAGTGATATAGGTCTGAGTCACCAAAAATGATGTCGATTACCGGAAACCAGCATAAGTGGAGAGCACGTAACAATAGCATGATAAACCAGGAAACAAAGTAGCATATGTCCTGCCCAGAGGAAACCAGGACAAATGGCTATAGTCCAGATGGCATAAAATAGTAACATGATAAAACTAAGAACCAAGAAAAGCATAAAAACCTAGATACCCGGTGACCTGTCGCCCTTGCTTGACTGCCACGTGGACCCAGCCGGGATGGCAAATGCCTGCGCGCAGAGAGGGCACCTTCGCTTAGTTGGAACATTGGAGTACGTGTCAAGGAGCAGGTCCAGACGTTGGCCCATGAGAAGGGCTCTATGCTCCAGGTTTGCCAAGTGGCCTCGGAGTTCGAACACTAGAGCCAGATGCTCTGCACGGAGGAGAGAGCCATGYAAACCATCACCCACGTCRTTGAGGGAGGCATCCCTCAATTCCACGGTCGCTCTAATTCCAGCGTCAAGCTCCATCTGCTCTGCACCATCCCCATCATCCTTCCTCGCCGAGCGATTGTTGTCCGCATTCACATCTGCTCTGGTTACCTGCATATCATGGCTGGTGGGGCTGTAGTCACCCGGCCAAGGGATTTCCTCAACAATGCAGCCGGGGATATCATCTACCAGAGCGAATTTTGGGCCGCTTTCATCTCGGTGAGTCGCCTCCATGGCTCGAGGCTCATGGGTAGTTGACAGGTCCTCTGTGAATGGATCTTCCTCCACGTAACAGGTGGGAAACGCGTCCTCGACCCATCCTTCTGCTTGTCTCCCGGCTTAATTGTCATGGCTTCGCTTCTACAACCAGCTCCCATCTCCGCAATGATGGCGAGCTGCGCCAATTTCTCAACCCAAGCCTTCTTCCGGAGAATGGAGGTCGCCATTGCCAGAGCACGTTCCAACTTTTCTTTTCTTTGCCGTTGCGCCTTGTGGGTGTACCAGGCCGAGCCACGGCGAGGCCTGCCCCGCTTTCGATCCATAGTTGCCAGGGAAAAGATGATTGTACAGAGGGGTTGCAGCGAGAGGTGAATGAGCCAGGACGAGAAGGACGTCGGGTTGCACCAGGGCTCCCAGAAGAAGAGGAGAGCTGGAGCAAGAGCAGACCGACTCTGTCCAGGCACATAAAGAAGCAAAATGCCAGGAATTTCCTCACCAAAATGCAACGAGATGGGAGTGAGATAGGTCGAAAGGGGTGCAGGACTGCACCAGAGCCCCCATGCGAAGAGGAGAGTAGAAGCAGGAGCAAACCCGCTCTGTCCAGGAACATAAGAATGCAAATTTCCAGAGGCCAAAGTCACCTGACCCCCATTAAACCCTGTCATGCTGAGTGCGCTGTGAGCGAGAGTGATCGCGCGAGGGAGGTGTCCCTCTGTCGTATAGCTGCTGCTATGTCCGTCCACCATCATTAATGCAGGCTTGTGGGTGGTGGTCATTGGCATTTATGCCATGGATTAGTGCTAAGCCCAGTGTCACCCCATCTGGGGCTGGGAAGTCTCTACTTGCAAGGTCCCTGCATCGCCTTAAGAGGTCTGTATCATCAGAGAGATGGGCCTGCCAGTATATGAGTTCTGACTTTGAGTCAATTCCAGTATTTTCCAGGTGATCCACCACCTTGTTAGCGTCTCTTTTCACATGAGAGGGGATTAGAATGAGATTGGGGTGGATGAAATCTCCGAAGTCCTCCGGAAGTCCGGAGAGTCTCCAGCTGGGGGAGATTCGCCAAGGGGGCTCACCGTGAAGGATTTTGGAGATGAGTTGAATTATAATTTGGGAGTCTCCCTCAATGACCAGCCGATGGTACTGGTGTTGAACAGCGTCTTGGAGGCCTCTGACCAGGCTTATGAGCTCCGCCACATTGTTCGTGTTTTTGCCCAAAAAGCCTGCCATCATATGAATAATCTTACCCTTGTGATTCCGAAGGATGACCCCAAAACCAGCTGGTCTAGGGTTACCCCTGGAGGCCCCATCGAAGTTAAGCTTGTGGAAACCAGAGGGGGGTGGGGTCCATACCGTGGGACTGTTAGCTCGCCCATTTTTGGTATTCCCCTGTGTTTGCACACGCATTTGCAAGTTCCAGCCTTTAAGAATAATCTCCTCCTCGGGCTTACACTGTAGATCTTCGTGGAGCCAGGATTTGCTATGGACGGTTTCTCGAATAAGCCGCTTAACCCTCTCCCAAGTAATGGTAGAAGGGGACGGTCTGGAGTTGAAGATTCTCTTGTTTCTTTCTTTCCAGATTGCCCAAAGTGTGAAGCCTGGGAGCAGCTGCTAGATACGCTGGAGAATTGGATTGTGGAAGGAGATTGTTTCCCAATTGAGTAAGGTGTCYCGGATGCTGCCTCGATTTCACTGGGAGCGTCGCATGGCTTGAGCTCCCCAATCCCAAATCTGTTGACTATAATGGCATGTGTTGAGGAGGTGTTCCATGGTTTCCTTGCTTTGTTGGCAGAGGGTGCATCTAGAGGGGCCTGTAAAGCCTTTCTTTAGGAGGTTATCCCAAGTGAGGATGCAGTTTTGAGCTGTAAGCCAGAGAAAAAAGGAGACCTTGGGCCAGAGAAAGGGTTGCCAGACGTTACTCCAGATGGTTTCGGGAGTTTGGTTTAGATGATTCCCTTGTAGATGGTAAGCTTCCCTGACCGAAAAGATGCCTGAAGTGGAGTGGCCCCAACGAAGTATGCCCGATCCTTCTTTAAATGGAATTTTCCTGTGTAGCATACATTCCTGCCATGGTAGAAGGTCGAAATCCTCTGTAATCTGTAAATCTGTTCTGGTGGTTTTCCATTGTTTCCATGGATGCCTTCCTTGAGTTGGGAGCCAAAAGTCATTAACATTTTTGAAGATGTTTTGTTGTAGCCTATGTTTGAGAGGGTAGAGGCTTTCCAGATTGTCAAGAGGGGGTAGCTGTTGCCAAGAGTCCTGCCAGAAGAGTGCACTTTTTCCATTTCTTACCTCCCAGAAAGCATGCTACTGAATCAGGGGGTGATTCTACCAGGCGGTGTTCCAAATGTTGGATCCTTGTATCTGTTCATTGAATCTGATTAGTTGGTCAGATTGTGCATTCGGAGCATAATTTTGCTTCCAGATCTGCACCCAGAGCTCTTTCGGATATTGCAGCCACCTCCACCACATCTTGGCTCCCACGACCTGGTTAATCTTCCCCAGATCCCGAATTCCCAATCCTCCAAACTTTTTGGGTTTGCAAAGTTTGTCCCATCCAACTAAAGCCCATTTCTTATTATTTTGGTGTCCCTTCCACAGGAAGTTTATTTGGAGACTCCTAATGGCCTTGATGACCAAGATGGGTGCTGCCAGAGCAGTGAAGAGATAAGTGGGTAGAGCTTGCAGGACTGACTTAAGCAGGACCAGTCTGGCAGCAATATTTAGGGGTCTGAAGGTCCAATTGTTCAGCCTGTTAGCTATGCATAAGAGCAGGCTATCCCAAGAAATAGATTTCGTTGACTCTCCGGTTAGGGGAATGCCTAGGTAAATGGAAGGGAGGGAGCTTTTGGCAATGCCTAGAAGTCTTGAAAGGTGAGCCTGAACCGAGGCTAGCGTGTTGAAAAAATAGAGTTTGGACTTATCCAGGTTAAGCAGCATGCCTGAGGCTTTCGAGAAGTCAGAGAGGATTGAGTTTAGCTTGGTGGCTTCTCTAATCGTGGGGGTGTTCATGAGGAGGGTATCATCGACGAACTGGCTATGCGAGGGCGTCGGGTGAAGGTTATGAAGTGGCAGCCCAGTAAGTGAACCTTCAAGGACCGCTACTTTGAGATAGCGACCTAAGCCCTCTGCCATGATTACAAAGAGGAACGGAGAAAGAGGATCGCCTTGCCTAATACCCCTGGTGGAGTGAAACGGTCGGGAGGGTGTGTCGTTGACAAGAATTGAAAAGAAGGGAGATGAAGTGAGCTTGAGAATCCAGTTGACCCATTGGTTGGTGAAGCCAAAGGATTCCAGAATCGACCGCAGGTATTGCCAGCTTAATCTATCAAAAGATTTTGAGAGATCGAGTTTGATAAGCATACCTAATGTTTTGCACGTCTTTAAGGAGTGGATCACCTCATTGGCCAGTATGACGTTGTCCATGATTTGTCTTCCCTCTACATAGCTAGCTTGCTCATTAGAGATGATGAACGGCAGGAGCGGTTTGAGACGATTAGCAATGACCTTTGTAATTATTTTATAAATGACATTACAGAGGGAGATTGGTCTGAACTGCTTCGGATGAGTGGCTCATTCCTCCTTGGGGATGAGAGTGATGAAAGTTGTGGTTAAAGTGGAGAGAACTTGACCGGATGTTCTAGATTCTTCTACCACCAGCCAGACATCTTCCTTGATCATGTCCCAGCAATAATGGAAGAAATCCGTAGTGAAGCCATCAGGGCCTGGTGCTTTACCTGGGGGCATTTCCTTTACTACTGAATCCACTTTAGACTGAGTAATTGGCCTTATCAGTGCTCTGTTCTGCTAAGAAGTGATCAACATGGGTATGTGCCGGGTGAATTTTTGAATGGCCTCCTCTCTGTTTGTATTGGTCTCTGTGAGGAGATCTTGATAGAAGGAGTTAAGCTCTTCCGCTATTTGGTCATGATCTCTTATCGGGATGCCTTGATCGCCCTCCAACTAGGTGATGTGATTGATATATCTGCGGTGCGTCATCGCCTTGTGAAATTTTTTTGTATTGCGCTCCCCTTCTTTAAGCCATTGGACCCTGGATTTTTGCCTCCATAGAATCTCTTCTTGTTCCCTGAAGGCCTCTAAGTTCGCCATTAGTTGTTCCTCTTCTTGCACCAGGTTCTGGGTTCGACTCCCTGCTATGAAAGTTCGTTGAAGTTCTTCGAGTTGGCTCTCAATCTCCTGCTTTCTGAGGAGTATGTTTCCAAAGGTGGATTTGTTCCAGCTTTTCAAATGTTGCTTGAAGTTCTTGAGGTGCTGCTAGAACTTGTACATATGAGTGCCATGATCAATTTCGGCATGCGCCCACCAAGTGTGATCCAGCTGGTGAAAGTTTGGGTGAGTAAGCCAAAACTTTTCAAAGTGGAAAGGCTTGGGCCTAGGGGGGAATCCTGGGTCCAGACAGAAGGCGATGGGCCAGTGGTCCGACCCTATTTTTGGCACTATGTTTGCTTCCATTGCCTGGTCACTTTCGAGGAGGGCTTCGGTCACTAGAAAGTGATCCAGCCTACAGGCAACATGTTGGTGTCCTGTTCTTTTATTGGACCAGGTAAAGATTATGTTCCGGGTTTCCATGTCAACCATATTTAATTGTTCTATTAGGGTTTTGAACTTACCGTTGTCCTGCTCCAGCCGTTTTGTTCCACCTATTTTTTCCTCCAGCGTTAGGATCATATTGAAGTCGCCTCCAACTATCCAGTGTGACGAGTGTATGAGGGTTTTAACATATTGAAGGGTTTGCATGAAGATCTCCTTATCTTGGATAGATTGCAGACCATAAACATTTGTGATGGCTCCTTCCTTGGTGGAGGCTACCGCTTTGAAGCGAGTTGTTAGAGTGCCTTTTGTAGAGAAGGGATGATGCATAGAGACTGTTTGTGGGTTCCAAAGGATGGCTAGTCCTCCTGAAGCACCCACTGAATCCTGAAATAGGAAGTCCCCATCTCTCCAGCTGCTTCGAAAAATATTTTCAGCCTCCCGTCCTGCACATTTGGTTTCCTGCAATAGAAGGATATATGGATTCTCTGTTTTAATACATTCTCGGAGGGTCCGCTGCTTGGATCTTCCATTAAGACCTCTGATGTTCCAAGTTATTGTCTTCATCATGAGGATGGTGGAGGGGGGTGGAGGTATCCCTCCGATAACCTCTGTATCTAGCCTGAGTTGATCATTAAGTGCCCTGCCTCCTTAATAAGTTGTTGAGCCTGGATCTGACGAGATGCCCAGTCTAGCTATGGATCCCGCCGTGGAGTTGGTAAACACTTTATGAACTTTCTGGAGTTGTTCTACTGGAATGTGTTGCAGATCTTTTTGATTGAGGGCCTCCTCCAGTTTTTCTAGGTCTATTTCTGCCAGATACATTTCGTCCATGAGCATATTAGTGTCTCCATCCCTGCCGGATTGTGTTGACTGAGTTGTTTCATTTGTGTGTGTTGTGTTTCGCACTTCAGGGCTTTTTCCTTTCACTTGCGTTGTTGCTTGGAGGGGGTTCTATATTTTCGCCTCTTTCGGTAGCTGATTCAGAGCGTCAAAGGAATTCTTGGAGGGGACCTTTGGGGCCGAGCTCTGATTCTGTTTTCTTGATGGATTCTTTCACCTTCCCGTGACGTTGGCAAAGCCATCCTTCTGCTTGGCTTCAAAGGGCTTAGGGGTTGTGGCGTTCAGGGGACAGTCTCTGAAGAAGTGGTCGTGCTCGTGGCACTTCCTGCATCGAAAAGGTATGTGTTCGTAGTCGATTGTCTGGTTCCAATCCTCATCCTGGTATTCAAGTGTGATGGAACCCGGCAAGGCTTTCGATATGTCCATGTAGATGCAGATACGGGCATATGATGTGTACTTCCTTATTTTTGTAGCTTCTGAAGCTTTGACGTATTGCCCCACCGTGTTTCCGATGCCCATGAGTATTTCTTCCAGCCAGAATTCCTGGGGTAGGGAGTACAATCGGATCCAGACTGGAGCTCTTGAGAAGTCCTCTTTCTCTGGACTGAATCTGTCAGTCCAGAATCTTAGAAATAGGCTCGCTGAGTTGTAGAAGTATGGTCCGTTGTCAAATATTATGTCCTTATCTTCGAGATTGTACAGGATTATTGTAAAGAAACCCTTAGAGCTAAGTTGGACTTCATAATCTCCTTTAGGGTTCCACCAGTCCTTGATCCAGCGAGTGAGATCTCTCTCAGTCGGCCAAAGGCCCAGGAATTTGCCAATCAGTGCGTGGTCCATCATGAACGGGGTATGTTCCCCCACCCGTGTCGATTTGATATGGTAGAGTGGAGGTTTTTCCATTTGTGGAATACACTTACCTGGCAGCCAGTTTTTGGAAGCTTGTGGATGAGATGTGCTGGGCTCTAGTTCCATTTCTTTGCTGAGTCCTTGTTCTTGGGTAAAGAGCTGCTCCCTCAGGTGCACCGATGGCTTGAAGGTAGGCCTCTTAGCATGGATACCAATTCTGTCGTTGGCGACTATGTCGTTGTACGAGGGGGGTGTCCCCCCCTCTCCCGAGCTCATTGTTGGGTGTGCAGGGACCTCGTGAGGAGCTAGTCTGCAGAGTGAGGAGGTGGGTGGCAGGGCGCTGGTGTCAGAATGCGCATCAGACGGTTGTGGGGCGCAAGGGTTGCAGTGCGCTAGGGTTCTTCACCTGGTTCTTCTAAGTTCTTCGAGGCCCATTTATTATTAGGTCGACCTTATTACATATATATTTACACATTACATGCACATTTAGCCCCATATATGCCCCCCTTGGGATCATATCATGTGCATTTAACCCTATATATGCCCCCTTGGGTCATAATAGTTTTGGTGAGGAAAATGGATGTTTCTTAGCTTTATATTGATTACAAAATGCTTAATTGTTTCACTATAAAAGATTAGTTAACCCTAATGCCTTGCTTCCATGACTTGAAGGATGAGCTACGTGGTGCCAAGTTTTTTTAAAAGATTGACCTCTTTTTCTCACTATTACCAAATACCTACAAGGCTACATGATCAAGGAAAACTACATTTAAGATTCGTTAGGGCCATTGCCAATTCTAGGTGATGCCATTGGCATCTACAATGCTCTTGCTACATTTTAGGCCTCGATGAATAAATTGTTCAATATGTATCTCTATAAGCTTTTGATAGTCTTCTTTGATTACATCCTCATTTATAATAGATCATCTACATGGAATTTAAAGCCTTTGGATATCATATTATACACTTTAACACAACATAACATCCATGCAAAATAATTCAAGTGTAAGTCTACTAAGACTTCCTTGGAATATATTAGCTATATTAACTCTAAAAAGGGTGTTTACACTAATCCTGCAAAGATCTAAGCTATTCAAGAGTATCTAGTGTCTATGATCTTAAAAAAAACTTCAAGGATTTTGGGGTTTAGTGGGGTTTTGTCATAGATTTGTACATAATTTGTCTACTATTGTTTTTCCTTTCACTGACTTAATAAGGAAGGATGCCTTCATTGTTATATTGGGGAACAACGAGCTTTTGAGAGCACAAATTAGGTCATTGCTTATACATTGATGCTTACTACCCATCATTTCACCAAACCCTTCATCATTAAAAGTGGTTCATCTAATTTTAACTGAGTGTAGTACTCTTACAGGATGTTAGATCCATTGTTTTTGAAAGTCAAAAGTTGAATGACAAAGAAAAGCACTTGTCCACGTATAATAAAGAAATGTTAGACATATTTTATGTAGTGTCCAAGTGGTATAATTCCCCCTAAGTGAATATTGTTCTTTATTAAAAGTGATTGCCTCAACCTTAAGCACTTATTGATGCAGGGTGCTCTTAGAGAGGAGTAACAATAGTGGGTTAACTGCCTCTAAGCTTATGACTTTGAGATAATCTATTAGAAAGATAGGGATATAATGTTGCAAATTCTTTATCTTAGCGGGATGTACCAACCACATTCAACTCCATCTTAGTCAACCAACTTGCTTGGGTACAAGAGCTACTCATAGAATACATAATAGATCCTCATAATGCTTAGTGTCAACAAGACATTAGTATTGACAAGGAGGGCCAACCTTAGACTCTCAAAAGTGGTGTCACCTTTTAAAGCATTGTATAAATTTACAACATGTCTCTCCTCTTATTAAGCAAGTTGCTCCTCAAAATGATCATGCACCTAATGTGGGCTTGCACAAAACTTATAGAAATGTTTCCTCCAAATTTTATTGGCTAAAAATGAAGTCTAGTATTGAGTGGATTAATGTAGAATGTGGCACTTTCTAGTGTAAGAAGGTGGAGACTATTCCTTTATCCTTTCCTTCTCCAACTCAATGCCAAACTAGAAGTGGTAAGAGGTATGTATGGACTTCATCACTAGTCAATTGTTCTCCAAATGTAAGGATGTTGCCATTGTGGTAGTCAATCATTTAACAAAGTATGGTCATTTCATTTCCTTGAGTACCAATTTTATAGATTTTATGGTTGTCAATTTATTATTTAAGTGTGTTTATTCCCTTAGTACGTCATTAGTGATCAAGACCCCAAATTTGTCACTTTCGGCAAGAAATTTTCAAATTAGTAGTGTAATTATTAAAATGAGTATTTTGTATCACCCTAAAATAAATGGGGGAGGCAGTCAATAAGTGCTTGCAGGATATCTTTAAATATACACGGGGGGTAAACAAAGTGAATAAATGTGGTGGTTCCATTTGGCAAATTATTAGCACAATACTACCTATCACTTTACCATTAAAATGACCCCCTTCAAGCCATTATATTACTATGGATCCCCATTGCCCAAGGAATTTCTCTTTCAAAATCTTAAACTCCCTATTGCAACTAACATTCTATATGAATGCAGAACATCTTTGGCATCCTCAAGGACAACTTGTCCATGGTGGCAAACAAAATGAAATAAGAAGTTGATCGACATTACTAAAATATATTTCATGGTTGAAGATATGTTATTATATTGATTGCAACGATACAAGCAAGAAACTCTTTGACAACAAGGTAAGAACAAGCTTTAACCCAGGTTCTATGGCCCATGCAGAGTGCTAGCAAAAGTTGGGGAAGTTACATATGCATTCGACATTCCCAACAAGGGAAAACTCCATGATTCTTCCATGTCACCTATTTCAAAGTAAGTTGGGTAGAAGGATGGTTGTCCAAATAGAGATCTGTCTCATATATGACCAAGGAAAGCTAATGTTGAAGCTAATACTGGAGCTAATATAAAAGGCAAATCACATAGTACGAGATCAAATGGAGGGGACTCCTTGAAGAGGAATCCAAATGAGAGTTTTAAGAATTTTTGTAGGGCATCCAAGTTTGCATGTGTGTAGAGCACCACTCTTCTTGGGTAGTCGCTTACTAAAAAAGGGAAACAATTCCTCCTTTTGTCCTTTTAACATAATAACGTGTTTAGTACAATTGGTTGAAGTAACAATTTTTGAAGTGAGCGGTTTGGGGTTCAAATCTCACATTTTAGTCTACAAGCGACTTATTCATAAAGTGGAGCCCTCTTTTCTTTGCACACATTCCTAAAAAGTCTCTTAGTAGGCTAATCACCTACATTTATGTAGGCCAAATGTGGGTTCTATTGTCAAATTCAGTAATACAATGATGGAACTAGATCTAGAGGCATGTTTTTGCATCTTTCAAGCTATTATACCATATACTTTGGACTTCAATCAATGCAACAATGCATCTTTTTAGTTTCTCTAGTAGTTTTTCAACATTGGCCCTTATTATACCTGTTGATAAGCATGATATATAGTGTTGAGTTAGGTTTGAGTTTTCTATTAGTTCATGGTTGACCATAAAATATACACCATTTTATCCAAAGTTTTAAAAAATAATGATTAATTTTCAATTTTAAATCTCATTTATCTGATATCTTATTGGTCAAAAGCTTTGAAGTCTTATTGCTGCCTTCACTTCCCCCAATGTTGTTGTAATAAATATTTATTGTTTTTTATATATAGTGTCAAAAGTTGGGGACCATAATTCATACTAAAAAAAATTCAATGGGACCCATAAGATTTATGGCTAGCAAATGCGGCAGGTATTGCCCATGCCAATGTCATGCGTACTTGTTATTTTATCTTTTAGCTTTGAGGGATTTTTTCTAATGGGGTGAGAATGTTGGTTACCTAGTTACAATATCCTTGTTAGGTATTAGACTCTATGTACATGAGTTATTTTGTGTGTATGATTAGGATATCGTCATATGTTATATTTGTAAAATTGCTACTTTTATGTGATGAAAATCCCAATCATTCTTATTAGTGACTTAATATTAAGCATGGATTTTTTTACCCCTTTAATGATATAAACAAGGGTTTCTCCCAAGTCATGTGTACATCATCCTCTATTATTTAGATTTGTAGGTGCAATCCACCCATGAGTGTGTAAATGCCCCCACTTTTTTTTTTTAGTGTTTGCGTAATGCATTTTTTGGGAAACCCACCAGGTACTTCCCCTCATTCCAAGGATGGTAGCCAAAGTAAACCGAATTATGTACAACCTTGAAGTTTTGTCAACAATATATTCATCAAGAGATTAACATGTCACTTGTGGGAATTGAACCTACGTGGGGAGGATAACACTCCTCCTCTCGATTGTATGAGCTAAACTCAATTGACAATTTTAGCTTTTATTTCCATGTAATGTTTTGGTTATTCCATAGTTGCAGCGATAGTTCTCTTTCGCGTACAAGAAAGAAGAATGTTTTATTGAGTAATTCGATAACCCAAATAGGGAGGAAATATTCAACACTTTGTGTGTGTAGTAAATCTCAAACAAAAAAATAGCCAACCTAAAACACAAATGGACACAAATAAACTAAAAGAAAGAGTGGACATGAATATACTTTAAAAATGAATGGATATATAAAAAACACGAATAGAAATATATAGAACATGGATTAAGAACACGATGTCAATCACATTATCACTAGAGCAAGTCCATTGAAACTTGGGTCTAACATGCACCTTAAGGATGTAGAGCTTGAGGTTGCATATCTTGATTTCTAATATTTAATATTTTAATCATTTGTGTGAATTTGATATATACATTCTTGAACTTTACAACCCGGGTTGAGATGGATTGTGCTAGCATTCATACTCAACACATCCAATGAACCCCTTAGATTTAATGCATAATGCTTATCACACACACAAAGAGTTTAGGGATCACCTCCACTTAGCATGTATGAAACATCTTGCTTCTATTGGTAGGATAAAAAATGACTCTACCAAGTTTTAAACTAAGGTCATGGACATTGCAAACACTCAAACTTACCGCTAATATAGCCTATCATGAGATATTATTCATTTGTGATTTTTAAATTTATCATAAATGAAATATATTCATAATAACCTTTGGGATAAGCACAATCTTATATAATTCTTTATATATTTTTTAATGATTAGCTTTTATGAGGTGGTGATCAATCAAAAGTGTTTAAGCATACCAAACAATAACAACTTTTTGGGGTGCAAGTTCCTTGTATAATATGAATATTATATTTAAACCTCTATTTTTATTATTAGTCCTTCTCATAGGCATAGAGGGACTATGGCGATCGACAATTCGTTGACTTCATATTAGTTTGTCCTTTGACCAAACATATTTGCATAATCTCTATTGTTGGAGCTAGGGAACTAAAAACATTGATTTTTGTATACTAAAAAGTACCATATATGTAGTGATCTGATTGGATAACAAATTGGAGGTCTTGTTGCCGACTTCGC
Organism: Picea sitchensis; assembly: GCA_010110895.2. Taxonomy (NCBI): domain Eukaryota; kingdom Viridiplantae; phylum Streptophyta; class Pinopsida; order Pinales; family Pinaceae; genus Picea; species Picea sitchensis. The sequence goes on along the minus strand of SNQJ01S0133174.1, from coordinate 394 downwards.
TATCCCCAATGTTTGATATGTTAACATATCCAAACTTTTTTATTGTGTACAGTCTTTTTGAATCATATATTTTTCGTATGTGTTGCTTGAAGGTGGATTAATGCTAGCATTAGTTCGAATGTCTGTCTTAGCATTTTCTGCTAGCTAAATTTATGCCAATGTTTGATATGCTAGCATATCCAAAGTTTGTCCTTCGAAAACATTCTCTACTGTTCGAACTATTGTTACATAAATTATAATATTTTTTTTTTGGTACGTTAGAGACCTGCCACATTGCATTTTTTCTTAAATGTTTACAGAGCATTTCTGATAGACTTAAATGTTTACCTAACAGGGTTGCCAGTGTTGAATGTTTACTTAGCAGGCTTGTTACAATACTTTTTTCTTTTTTTTT
>SNQJ01S0133172.1:18801-44520 GCA_010110895.2 Picea sitchensis | reverse complement strand
TGAGGAATTTGAAATCCAAATCCATTTTTATGAAGGGAAGCCATTAAGGAGGGGAAATTTGTAGGCCAATTTGGGGAGCTACGCTCAACCATTTTGAGTACAGTCAGTTGTGTTGGATTCTTGAATTTGATTAGAACACAACTAGACCAACTTGTAATCCTTTTGACAATTTCCCGATGTAGTTTGAAACATTGAAGATAAATAAGAAAGCTTCACCCACTGAGACAAAGGCCCAGAGACATAGGCAATCTTGCCGAACTCCGTTAACAACTTTGTTGTTATGGTTTGTTGTTATTTTTTCTTACATTATGATCTGCATTCCTTATTATGGTTGCTATAATATATCGTTAATTTCTTCTTCTTTCATTAATTCCTAATTGGTAAATGAACTCATGCTTAAAACTTAACCAAGTCTTTAAAAGATCATTTCGGATCAAGTGGTATCAGAGTAGGTTGACGGTTGGTTTTTGAGTTTGCATGATTACCAGGATAAAGATGAATTATGGTGAAGGCAAGCTTGTATAAGGGGATCCAGAGATTGGATCAAGAAATAGGACTTCTCAAAGTGAGGAAATGGCATCAGAAGAAGGCATGTCTCAGAATGAGATCGATTTGCAAAATACTTTATTCACCATGTCTGATATGGTAAAGGTCTTATATGAGGATTACTTGGAATAGAAGAGGACTTTCCAAGGGGAATATTCTAAACAAGACAAAAGTGAAGAAGGAGAGGATACTCCTAAACCTCCTCCTTCACCTATGTCCTCTCCATCAACTTCTTCTTCTTCATGTACAAGTTCAAAATCCACCACAAGAAAACATTCCCATAAACAAACATGATATGCATTTACTTAAGCTTGATGTGAAATTTGAATTTCCCATGTACGATGGTGAAGTCAAATGTTGAGAGGCTTGATAAATGGGTCAAACAGATGGAATTTTATTGCAATGTGCAACAAATCAAGGATGAGGCAACTCAAATTAAGTTGGCATCGCTTCGCCTTGAAAGAACAACACTCATCTGGTGGAAAAGTAAGTTGAAAAATGGCTTGCAGCAAGTTGGTAATGTATTTCCATCATGGCAAGATTTTGTTTTTACATTTAGAAAGAAATTTTATCATTTGGGTTATAAAGAGAAGGCTTTAATTGAATGGAAAGGTCTTAAACTAAGAAAGGTACAAATAGTGCAAGAATACACAGATGAATTTCGTAAGATGGCATTAATGTTGAATATTCCATTACATACCAAAGAAACTCTTATTAAGTATATAGGAGGTTTACCTACACATATTTGTAACATTGTATTTATGTTTGGACCTACTAATCTTGATAAGGTTTATGTTCAAGCAACATGCATTGAATCAAGGAAAATATGATTTGGTGTATCAGGGGAATCGTCATCAAGGAAAGATGACAAAAGGAAGGGGAATGGAAAGAAAGAAAATTCAACGACAAGAAGGGAAGATAATCTCTCTTGCAAGAATTTCAAGAAATAAGGGCATGATGATGACCATTGATGGAAATTGCATCCCAAGAAGAGACTAAAAGGGTTCAAAGAAAGGAAAGGGAGGCAAACAATTGCAACAACAATACGGAAACCATTCAAATGGCAGTACGCTTGGAGGCAATATCTAAGCCATGTTTGTTACCGATTGTTTATTAAAGTTTGTGATGTTTTCGGGTATGAACCTTTTTAGCGTTGCAGTAAATTTTTGTTGGATTGTTGAAATGAATGATATTTATTTTGGTGATTGAAATTAAGGATATATTATATATAGTATTTTCATCGAATCAGAATTCTGATTATTGGTTCAAAATTAATTAAACATTTCGCAAAATTTTTGGCAAAACAAAATTTAAAATATTTGTATCAGAGTCACATTGTTACATGCTTGCACCCTTTCTGCAGAAGAAAAATTAAAGCCACAATCACAGTGTGTTAGATTACCAATCACAGCATGACTGGCCACGTGAAGGTACATGAATTGGAAAATTGTATATTCGAAGAAAAGATTTGTTTATAGCCATAGCTTTCATACTTTATACTTTTGGTTTGATAAGTAATATTTGTTTATTGCAATGGATTTGCTCCAAACAAGAGTGGCTTGGATTACAAAGGTTAGGCTTGATTTTTCATATATGTCTTGTAGTTCTTTGGAATAAAGATATGGGGTATGTCCACATCCTATTTTACTTCTATTAAGTACATTCTTTATTTAAATCTATTGAAATCTAAAAAATAGATGGACATTAATTGCATTGAGAAGGGCCTTGTTTAGAGTGGCCCATTTTCGTAGTATGATCATCATAGTGGTTAGTAATCAATCTTGATGAACATATCATATGTGGATGATGCCTTAGGTGGATGGGTCAAGATGCCTTAGACCATTGGAAAGACAGACCTTACACAATTTCTTTTGTTTGTTGGCAAGACACACTTGGACAGTTGGATGCATTAGCTTCCTGGCAAGGTGCACCGTAGACAAAGTCAAGTTCCCTTGTGGACAAATCAAGGTGCACCATAGACAACTGTAGCTTGTATTATGTCAAATGCACCAAGAGAAGCTTGTGTAGGGACTTGGCTAGAGGCAAAGAAGGTTGTTGTGGGAAGACTCATCTATAAACATGCACTTGGCATGATGGACAGACATGGGACTATAAGGCTTGATGACTTGGGTGGCTAGAATTATACGGATCAACAGAGTTAGGTGGCCCACACTTGGGGATTGTAATGAGTAGTCGAGGTTCCTTCAAGCACAAGTTTCCTTGGGCCACAACATTGAGGTGCACTTATCGGGCATAGATCCTTGGGCATGAAACCATCAAGTGCACATATTCTAGATTCCTTGGGCACATTATTGGGTGCATTTGGGAATAATTGGATGGACTTGGGAAGATAGGTCAAAGTCGTGTAGATTGAGATGAGTTGGGTGCACTTGGGATGACTAGGACAACCGAGACGTGTTGATGGAGTTGCCAATGATTTGAGATGTATTGGATGTATTGTCCCACTTAGGTGCAACTACGTACACTTGGGCATGGTCGGATGGGATGTTCAAGTAGACATGATGACTTGGGGGGGATTGAGATGACCTAGACGGACATCATGACTTGGGTAGACGGGATGACCTAGGTAGACGGGATGTTCTACATGGTCTTGGGATCACCCTCGAGTTGGAATGATTCGAGGAAACAATCATAGCACAAGTCATCAAAGAAGAGTAATTCATCTCAATGACACTTGGATCCACTTTGGGATGAAGGGGTTTTCACAAGAGAAGGTGAGCTCATATAAATAGGTGGATGCCTCAAAGTGCCGAGGCATAGAGATACAAACAAGAAGTGTTAATTTCTGTGATTGTGCCAAGTTTATGGTTGGGGAAAATGGAATGATTTGCACTATGTAGATGAGATGAAGAGTGGAACAGGACCTATAGGAGATAGGCTCGTGGAAGCTTCAAGGGTTGGATTGTGAATGTCTATTAGGTGGTTTTGGTATGAAGTTTTTTTCCTTGGTTTATTTGTACATTTTCAATTTAGTTGTAAGATGTTGTTTGTGCTCCTCCACTATATCATGTAACATCCTTTATATAATAAATATTTAAAGTACCTATCTTGTTGCTCATCCATATTTGTGTTCTATAGTTTCTTTATGTGTATTGGATGTTATTGTTCCTTGCATACTATTAATTGACTAAGTATTGTGAATTTTATAAGTGTTTTTGTAACACCCCCCTTTCTAAACATATGATTACGTGTAATTAATCATGAATCTTGGTTTCCACGTAACAACATAAGAACATTGTAAATGTATTATTTATTGATTTAAAATGCCAACCAACTGACTATAGGGTGAGGCTTGAGTACTGGCCATGATACCACTAAAGGAAAGAGTGAGGGGACATAGAGAGAGGTTCATCATGCCAATTTGACCCAAGCTTTCTTGTTGAAACACTTAATAGGAAAAATAATAAGTTAATCCCCTAATCCCAAGACAAAATAGTTAATGAGAAGAGGGACAATAGTTGAATAACCACCCACCCAAATGAATGAGAGAATGAGAGTGATGGAAAATACAGTAGAAAACCGTCAACCTAAAGTACCATTTTTGTAGCCATATTTACTCCACAAGTTTCCTTATGACAAAAGGCAGAAGTAATGGTTGAGAACCTTCAGGCATGTGATTTCATGTAGGTGATGCATGGGGAATAAAGTAGGAACTAGAGGGAGTCTAGGGGGTGGGCAGGAAGGAGGAGAAAGAAAAGACTCAAGGGAGAGTCAAGAACCTGACCTGAGAAGAGAAGGTTGTGAGTTTGATACTTGGAAAGTATCTGAAAAACCTAGTCAATCCCTAATCTAGGTGTGTAAGGGGAGATATCTAACAAGATTGGTGTGAATGAGAGTGCCCTTAACAAATAGTTGCAAAACTAGAGAGAGAAAGGTTCACTGGTGCTAGCAGGGAAAATCCCCCTATTACTATATTGGGTCGAGGTACAAGCAGGGCACTGACTACCCTTAAAATGCTTTCCTAATACTAAGATATCCCAAAAATATATAAACTGAAAGACAAAGGAGAAGAAGGAAGATTAGTAGGTGTACCTTTGGTCCTAACATCCGATGTAGACTTCCTTGAACTTTGTAGATTCCTAAGTTGCGAGTATACTCCCAAAGCTGACCTACAGGAACATTTAGGAAAACAATGCTACAAATATACAATATCTACTTGTTACTTTCAATATTCATATATAAGCATATATACATTAATCAATAAATATATAAAGACATAATGTATTGGGACAAGAAAATAACTCTTTTATTCAAAATGAATATTAAAAATATTACAACCTTCTTATCGGTGAACGCTCTGCAAACTAGGTCTGGGATCCTCTTATTACCGATCCAAGTGCATCATTCCTATGCTTTCCTATCACAATGAACTAATATCTTTGGGAAAGTGGAAATGATTGTATAAGGAGAAAGCGTTAGAGGGGGAATGTTGAGGCCAAATATCAGAAAGGGCTTCAAAACATGTGCTAAAAGGGGAAGGGATTTTGGTAGATTTTCTTTGTTCTCTTGCTTGATGTTGAAATGAGACCCCGAGACCTCCTTTTATATGACAAAAATATGGTTATTATGTTTGGGGACATGATACAATGGGTAAAATAGTTTGGAAACCTTCAATATCCTGTTAACTCCGTCAAATTTCTTGCAACTTTTTTTTTTTTTCAAATTTTGGAGGTAAACGTGGGCTAACTACCATGCAACTCGCATATGTACGTGAGTTTTCTAGTATGAAGCTAGCGTGTGTACACAGGATATAGTTCAGCAAGGCACGTACATGTTCCAAAAATGTTTTTTTAAGAAGGATCCTTAGCAGTAATTTGGCAAATTGTGTAAGTGAAAAAGCCAGTGCCATGTATGCATACGTAGGGAATTTTTGGGCTATAACAGATGCCCCCTAATGTGTCAGGTCAAAAGAGCAACTGATGGTCAAAAAAGATTACAATATCTTTACTAATGGTAAGGCACAAAGTCGAGTGATCCCGAGAGCAAAGTTCAGGAGCACACCATCTGCAAAATAATAATAATCTCTCTGAGATGGGCATACCCATGCTCTGTATGAACTAATCATGGATACCAATCAAGTACACTATAGATCCATGTCATATAAATGTCTATATAAAGTGTAGCCGCGAGAAATACACAGTGGATCTACATTTTAAAATCATTTGATGATATTTACATACAATATAATATGCATCTTCAAGAAGCATTGACGCATGTGGTTGGAGATGAGGAATTCATAGCTCGAGAAACAACTTCAAGATATTCAAAAACTTAGGTAGCAGTACAATAAGAGTGTAAGACTCACTACTCTGAGGTATTCGACATGACATCGGGAAAAGACCAGAGGATCTCAATCATCAGGCACAAAACTTCAGTGATTTTGAATCCGAACTTGACTGGACTCTCGGGATGGCCAACTCATGAAATTCAAGAGACAAATTGCAGAATGGTCGACTTAAGTTGGATAAAACTTTCCTTGGACAAAATCACAAAAAATGATGAGACTCAGGCAACATAATATTGACATAAGTTTATGATACATGAGGCACCACAAAATCTCCATATGTTTGGAGGAGTAACCAAACAGAGGAGGACACAAATCTGTGTAGCGAGAACAACTTCCTAAGGTCATACTATATTCCAATTCTTGGAGAAAAAAAGGAAGGATGTGCTTTGTCCAAAGACGACTATCTTGTTGTCGAATAAAAGAGAAAGTATATCTTGTCCCCTCTTTTTGGGATATTTGACCTTTTTTTTGTCTTTTTCAAATTTTTAACGAGCTTGAAAAAGAATAAAAGAATGCTATGTTACAAAGGAGGAACGCGTGTCGTGAGCAATAAAACTGGTTCCAAGTGCTTGGAACATACTAATTCTCAAGGAAAAGATACATGTGCAGTATAAGGACACTCAGGGAAAATTCCTCCATGGGTCAAGGTGTCAGATTGCAAGGGAAAAAAGTATTGCAAGGCTTGCGTATAAGGAATTATTTTGAAGGTTTAGTTGAGAGAAACATGGACCCGACATTATGCCAAAGATGCAAGGACGTAAGGACAAGACATGATATGTGATGAAGCATGGCACAACAAGACTCCTTCCATGTGAATTTTTACCAGCCCAGAGAAGGTAAGATCAATGATTTTTTCACGTTTTAGAGATTCTAAAAAAGTGCTAACAGAAGACTCTGGGGAGTTCCTTTTTCACAATTAGTCCAATCAGTTCAAAAAAGGGTTAAATCCATACTGAAAGGATGTCTCTTCAAAACCATTTTAACGAGTGTGATTGAGACAAGATCACTCAATGATCTTTTCAATTTTAAGGAGTCTGAAAAGAGCTTAACTATAGACTCACAACCTTTTCTGAGTTTAGTCTCTTAGCCTGAAAAAGTATAAAATATAAATTCGGATAATCTCTTAGACAAGTCTCCAGAGGCGTACCTTTTTCCTGGATAATCTATTGGTCGAAAAAAGGGTTAAAATTATGCCAAATAAATGTTCTTTCTGGACCAATTAACGAGTGTGAAAGGAACAAGGTCACTCGACATTTTTTTCATATTTAGGGAGTCTGAAAAGAGCTTAACTATGGACTCCGAGGGGGTTCCTTTTTCGTAATTAATCTCCAAGCTCCGAAAAGAGATAAACCAAAACCAGGGAGAATTTTCCTTTTTCGAAAATTTAGTCCCTCAGGCCCGAAAAAGGGTTAAACTTGCCCCTACGAATACTCTCCTAGTGAACCGAAGTTCCTAGGGTATACCTTTATTCGTAAAATTAGTCATCCAAATTGAAAAGGGGGTAAAATTCCATCGGACAGATGTGCCTTCAAATTTTATTTTGGCGAGTGCGAAGGGAAACAAGATCGCTAGACAATATTTTCATTTTTAGAAAGTCTGAAAAAGGCTTAAAGAAGAGTCCATGGGGGCTTCTTTTCTCAAGTAATCCAAACAAGATCGAAAAGAATAAATAAAGTCTCGTTGGATGTTGCTTTTAAAATTGAAGCGAGCTTGAAAGACAACAAACCATGCTCTTTAGGGAGTCTCGTGGGTAAAGCCAAGAATTATGACTAGAAAAAAGAATGAGGATTTAATATGTAATCATGGTGGGACTGACAAGGACTCCCAAGACTAATAATAAAACTCATAGCATGGACGCAAAAATGAAGCAAAGGATCTACCTAAGGAATCTATGTAGAGGTAGGCTCTACCACCTAATTATGACACTTCTAAAGTAGTTGAGAAGGTTCTCTGTCACACTTCGGTGGGATCGTTCCAATGGAAAAGTGGAAAAGTCAACAATATGCAGAATGCAGGGAGTGAAAACCTAACCTATATGCAAAAGTTGAAAAAACAACTTTTACCATGGGATGATATAGGTGTAACCCATCTCAAGAAAATCACCAAACTGAAAGGACAAGTTCATCATAATGACCCAAAGATAACTCAAAAGAGAACTCAAGTAGCTACTAAGTCAATACTGGAGGAAAAGGGGACCAAATTAGGGTAAACCAGGCCAAAATATTCTATAAATAGAGGTGGACAACTCATTTTTACCATTACAATTCGGAAAATAACCAAAAAGGTCAAAAACCCTCTTCCTCAAAACGTGAATTCAAGGAGCTACAGTGGACGAAAAACCCTCACACTTGGACCAAGTAAGTATAAATCAGCCTCTCATTTATTACAGTTCATTTATTAAGTTTAATTTTATGTTTTGGAGGCACGTGCCCTTGTAAAAGGGTCATGTTTGCGTGTATGCAGATTGTGCATGCCCAACCCAAGTATGTACACATGCAGAGTAATACTCAGCCTGCATACATACATGACTATCTTAAAGACAACCCACATACGCCCTCTTTAATTCTCAAAAAGAAACAAACAAAGACTAAAACCCCTCCAAATTTGTGTGTGATAGGATGTATGTTCATTGGAGAGAAAGGGAACATGATGAGCTTGATGTTTTGGTTGAGGAGGATCCTGGGGCCATTTCTATGTTAAAATAGTGTGGCATGTGGAAATTCTTCCAATTTTCGTTCATGAGGGAACAACCGAGGTTGCTCAATGCTTTGGTAGAGTATTGGCATCCTGATGCAAAGGAATTTATGCTAGAGGGTCAATCACTAACCCCATCCACATAGGACATTTACTTCTTGACCCGCCTCTCTACGAGAGGGGAATCGATCAATCTAAGGACCTTTCCTCCAGGGCCATATAACACTGAGGATTACATCAGGATGTACTGTGAGGATGGTACTGAGAAAGTAGGTTCTCAGGTGACGATTCACAAGATTACCAACCTCCACCTTCGCATCATATTATTTATGATCGGGCGGATCACAGAATTTGCAACACTGCATCAGGCCTCTCGTGCACATATGCATTGTGCAATTCAGTGTTTAGAGGCTACCATTTTTTACTAGAGTACCACCATGCTTACATGCATGAAGAAACAACTTACAAATTGTCATAGGAGGACAAACAAGAACTTTGGGTTTGACATAGTTTTATGCACTTTCTTCTTCTTCAAGAGTGCCTAGTCTTAATCTGAGGGAGACAGTACGGGGACATATTGCCTCCTTTCCAGCATTGTGCAGGTGGGAAGTTTTATTGCCTAGATAGGGTGGAGGAAGAACCCATGAGGCATTTGATGACAAATCCTTTGACTGGTGGGCCCGTCAGATTCCGGTCATAGAGGAATATCCATATGTAGGGATTAGTTTTCTAAGATATCATGACATGCATGTTCCCCCTAGCAAGGAATGCGATGAGATAAGTAACACATTTCTGAAGTTATTAAATTTTTTAAATTTTTATATATTTTCATTTTTATGTGTATGTCAGGGTACTAACTTAAAGATATGTTATATACAGATGTGGGATTTGTTCGACCAACATAATTTTCCAGGACTAGGCATCATCCTCAAACAGAGGTCAGATCAGTAGGAGAAGGAGGACCAACAATTGCAGGAGGACCCCCATCTGGAGAGGCCGAGAGAGTGTTGGAGCGAGTAGAGAGAAACATCACAGCTCTCACTCGTGCAGTACCCATGGCAGAGATCGAGGATCTTCCCCCTTCTATGTAGCCACATGTAGTGGGGGTGCCCAACACTTGGGTCCAGCTATTCCGACGTCTTACGAATGTCATGGTTCACTATAGTAGGGCCAATAGGCATAGACCTTAGATAGTGTTGGACCACTTATATGCTGAGAGAGCGTTTTGTACTATGTATTTGAGGGCTTAAGCCAAACAATGTATACCAATTATTTTTTAGGATTTAATGCACCCTTTGTACTCATGACACTATTTGTTTTGGATATATATATATACATCTTTTTTGTCTTATGGATGACATTTTTACAAATGTATTTACATGTGTATGTGTGTGTTTTATTTTTACCTATGAGAAACATGCCAATATAATACTTGATTAGATAATGTATATGATCCAGGTGGATATCGGTGGCCACCCACCTTTTCCAATTGACTCAAAACAGTTTTCTAACAATTTTGGTAATTTACTATTTTTAGTAGTTTTTAACTTTCGGGACCATTTTGAGGGCCTAAATGAAGGTATTTTGGGATAGAGATTCTAAATGATAGCCCAAGTCTCAAATTGATCCCCCTAAATTAATCGCATCGATTATACCTTTCCAACAATCTATCGTGCACCCCAAACGAAGATCATATGCCAAAGTTACGCCCCCGGGAAGTTGATACACCAACTACCCAAAACAGGGTCCACAAAAATGTTGTATTTTCATCTTCCGGGGTTAGGGTTTTGGATTTTCTTTATGATAAAAAGGCCTTTGGAGCCTCATTGTAAAATCATCTTCTTGCGAATGTGAGTAGCGGACAAATCTCCTCTCATAGATAAGCTTCAACCATTCTAGCGAGTCTTTCACTCTATATTTTTACAGTCTTTGTACATTTTTGCTCATTAATAGAAAATTGTGTATTATTGTATCTCTGTGTTTATGGTTTCATCTTTGATACATTTCTGTTATATTATTGGATATCTAAGATATCTCTGTACATTGTTGTATTATATCTCCACTCTCATTTCATGCTGAAAATAATCTAGATAAGTGGTATCACAGCAGGCTGCTCTTGATCATTTTTTTTCAGTCCATGTCCCCGACGAGGTCCGAGTATCGAAATTTGGGCCTCGAGCTTGTCTCTATTGAAGACAATCACTCTTTCACACCCAAAAAACCCTCCATGGCGGAAGAAAATAAAAACGATGGAGCAAACGATTCTATCAATCAGTTGCTTGACCAAGCTCTCATGCGACAGAGGGACGAAATGATGGACAATTTTTCCCACATCCTTGAACGCCTACCGATAGAAATAGATGCATATTAATCAAACAACCACTTTGGAAGCACCTCTCCTTTCAAGGTACATGTTAATTTTGATATTCCCATATTTGAAGGTTAGATAGATGAAGATGCCCTAGACAAATGGTTAAATATGTTAGAAAGTTATTTCTCTATTCATAATTTTTTCGACAGGGAAAAGATCACCTTCGCACTCCTTAAATATCTCCTCCATGTCAAATATTGGTGGGAAAATTACTAGGAGAAAAGTTCCATAGAGGAGTCTAGAATATATGGGGTCGAGCCCACTTGGTATTTTTTTGTGGATGCAGTAAAGGAACAATATTACCTTGTTGGAAACTATGAGAACCGGTACATGAGATGGACCACACTGTGGCAATAGAGGGGCCAAGAAGTTCAGGATTTCACCAATACCTTCCATACCTTGCGCACCAAGCTAGGTATCAAAGACTTCGAACGACATTTGGTTCTGAAATACCATGGGGCTCTACACAAATACATACAAACTGAAATGGATTTCCTGGACATCTCATCACTCGATGTTGCTTATCGATATGTTGTTAAAATTGAGCATAAATTTAAGCACCATAACAAATGAGAATTTGGGTCTGCAAATATGCAACAACCAAAGTATGATAAGGATGGCCCTAACAAACAGTCTCCTGAAAACCAATCCAAGCCACAGGAAAAGAAGGGTCACGGGAAGACAAAGAAGGACACCAAAAAATGGTGTGATTTCCACAAAATCCCCTCGCACAACACTGAGGAATGTCACTCATAACATTCATTGGTGGCCGAAATCAAAGACAAGGAGCCGAACCTTGATTCATAATATGATTATGAAAATACTGGTAAAAGATAGTTCATCGACGCAGACCCCACTGTTATTGTCGCGACCGCAACAATTCAACCAGAAGAACCAACAAATCCTGAAGAGGGGGAGCACCTTTTTCATTCACAAATGTGGGTGAAGGGGACCCTGCTGCATTTTATTGTTGATAGCGGAAGCCATAATAACCTCATCTCAGCAGAGGTCGTCAAACAGTTGGGATTGTCAACAACACCACACCCGTAGCCATACAACATCGAGTGGCTTCGCCAGGGATGAGATATCTGTGTCAACCAACAACTTTGATTTTCATACAGAATCGAGCCCTTCAAGGATGAGGTATTATGTGATGTTTCCCCACTATATATCTGTGATGTTCTCTTGGGCCAACCATATATGTGGAAGCGCCATGCTATTTATGAGTCTCGACCCCGCAGTGTCATTGTTTCTCTGTGGAGTCATCTCTATAGAATACCAGAGGTAGTTCTAACTACTGTTCCACCTAAACAATGCTGCAAGGTAGTATCTCATACTACAAAATTCAGCTTCTTCACAATCTATTCAAAAGGTGAACAGAAGGATACTGCAACCACTAAAACCTTGGCCCAAACACCTTATATCCAACATAAGCAAGTCGACAAGATTGCAGCAAAGTGTAAAGATTCCTTTTGCATAGAATCACTTCATGTAGCCAGACTGGTTACAAAGGTCCAACCCTTCCAACCACATGTTCGTGACAACCTTCAACAAGCTAAGCAACGCAACTTCTCCAACAAGGCAAGCAGTTCATCAAGATGAAGATTCAACAAACGCTTTTCCCTCTCCCCCAGAAACTCAACGCAATGGAGACCATTTATTCCTAAGGAGGGAGGATTGATCCAGGTTGATATCAGTGGCCACCCACCTTTTTCAACTGGCTCAAAACAGTTTTCTAGAAATTTTGGTAATTTACTATTTTTAGTAGTTTTTAACTTCTGGGGCCATTTTGAGGGCCTAAATGAAGGTTTTTTGGGATCGACCTTCTAAATTATAGCCAAAGGCTATGATTGAGCATCCTAAATGAATCTCCTCGATGATACCTTTCCAACGAGATATCGTGCACCATAAACAGAGATCGTATGCCAAAGTTACGCCCTCGGGAAGTTGATACACCAAACTACCCAAAATGGGGTCCATAAAACTGTTGGCTTTTCATCTTTCGGGGTTAGGGTTTTGGATTTTATTTATGATAAAAAGGCCTTTGGAGCCTTATTGTAAAATCATGTTCTTGAGAATGCGATTAGCAGACACATCTCTTCTCAAAGATAATCTTCCACCATTCTAGCGTGTCTTTCACTCTGTATTTTTACAGTCTTTGTACATTTTCGCTCATTAATAGAAAATTGTGTATTATTGTATCTTTTTGTTTATGGTTGAATCTATGATACATTTCTGTTATATTATTGGATATCCACGATATCTCTGTACATTTCTTTAGTATATCTCCACTCTCATTTCGTGCCGAAAATAATCCGGATCAGTATCAGTGAGTTGGTTAGATCTCCTAGGAACATGAATATAAGTAATATAATCAAAAGATCGTTATAATACATGTACCTTAAGGAATCGTCGGTGAAGAGTGAGATTTTAAATGTGGTAAACCCCATTTAACTGGGACACGACCAATTGATCATCTAAATAAACCCAGAGGCGAGAAATACCATGTGACAAGGCACCGTGTAGTAATTCTATCATTGTGTTGTACTTGGAAACATTATTAGTTGATTCACCTAGACGAATACCTCTAGAAGATAGCAACTGACCACTAGGTGTAAAAAACACCCAAGTTGCGGAAGCAAGCCTTTGAGTGTGTCGACTAGCGTTGTCTGCAAACCCAACATAGACCTTAGATTCACTTGACATCCTCCACAGTGAAAAAGAAAAAAATGAATGACTACATGTCCATAAAACAAAAGATAAAAAATGTATAAAAACTATACATATATACAAGAAGTCATGCTCAAGCGATCGACCTAAGTTTAATACTTCTTAAGGTAAATCCCATTTCTAGGCTCCGCTAAGGCATTGTCCTCGACATCAACCAAATCATAAGCACCTTTTTCTAATAATTATTTCATAATGAAAGGTATGAACCACATGGGTTTGAACTTGCCTACCCCCAAGAGACGTTTGTCTTGGTCGTAGACCAGGACAAGGTCGCCTTCGGAGAAAATATGAGGGCAGATAGACCGATCATATTGACACTTGACATGTTGTTTATGAGCCTAGTTAGCCAAGGTTGCATCTCGACGCTGCTCATCGAGCTGCTCGAGATATAAAAGATGTTCCTCAAGCGGTGTAGTGTTGGGAAGTAGTTCCACTGCCAACTTCAGAGAAGGGATTTGACATTCAATAGGAAAGACTACCTCCAGCCCGTAGATGAGTTGAAAAGGTGAAAAAATGGTAGCAGTTTTTATAGAAGTTCGATAAGCCCAAAGCACCAACTATAACATCAAATGCCAATTTGACTTGGCTGAATTAATCGTTCGCTGAAGAATATTCTTGAGAGACTTATTCACAACTTCTACTTGACCATTCACTTGTGGGTAATATGGTGACAAATGTTCCTGTTTAAAACCAAGATTTGATGTTAATTCAGAAATCATTTTGTTCTGGAAGTGACTTCCATGGTCAGTGAAAATATGCTTCAGGATAATGAATCTAGCCACTATCTGGCAAAAGACAAAAAGGGCAACAATTTCCTCATCATTTTTAAATCTCGACATAGCTTCAACCCACTTAGTGAAGTAGTCTACTACTACGATGATATAGTGATGCCCCCTAGTAGAAGTTGGGTGACATGTAGTGAAATCAGTCCCCCACTTGGTGAAGGGACTGATGGAAATAACCAAGAACATAGGAGATGGGTGTGTCCGCATATTTTGACATAATATTTGGCACGGGTGACACGTCTTTACCGCCTTAATGCAATCTTTGATTAATGAGGGCCAAAAGTATCCAGCGTGAAGAATATTTTTGGTTTTTTCCAACCCAGATAGATGACCACCACATGCTCAGGTGTGACAGTCATTCAAAACAATCTTTGCTTCTTCGTGATTAAGACATCATTGAAGAATGCAATCTACCCCTCGACGATACAAAGTGTCATCGAGGATGATATAGTTTCGCACTTAGTGTCATATTCGTCGACCCTCATTGCAAGAAGTAGAAGAGGGGCACTTCAAAGTATGAATATACACAAGTATATCTCCATACCGGGGGTTTGAAGATGCGAGTAGAAAAATATCTCCATTAATTGGTGACTCTTCGAGGGAAATACCACCACTTTCAACTAGAAGTTTCGAGATTAACTCCGCAAAGACCAAGGAACTTTTAGATTTCGTCGAAACAAAATCCAATTCAAACTCCTACATGATAACCATCCATCGACTGGCTTTTCCACCGATGACTTGTCACATTAACACATATTGAAAGGGGTTGATGACGACAACGATGGTGGTCTTGCGAAGTAATATATAGTGACAGAACCATTGGACAACATGGACAGCTGCCAAAGCGAGTTTCTCAATATGTGAGTAGTTGAGTTCCGGTCCAACTAGGCCTCGACTAAGATAATATATAGTTTTCTCTTAAAACACATCATCCTCTTGGACCAATACCATGTTGATTGTAGACTCTGCAGCAGCCAAATACAACAAGAAATCCTTTCCATATTTAGGAGGACTGATCAGAGGGGCATACTTCAAAGTGTGTTTCAATGCATCAAAAGAGCGTTGAGTTTCTTCATCCCAACAGAATGAGAGGCCCTTTTTTAAGAGACACATGAACCCTTTTGTAATCTCGGCATAATTAGTGACAAAATGCCGAAGAAAAATTGCTTTCTCCTGTAGACTGTGAAGCTGGGGGATTGTGTGCAAGGGAGGAAATTGGACTATTGCCTCAACCTTTAGAGGATCAACCATGATCCCTCTTGTTCACACTATGAAACCTAATAAACGAACCGATGTCACACAAAAAATGCACGTGTTTGGATTCAAGTGAATTCGATAGTAGCGACACCTCTCAAAGATTAGTTGTAAATGGGTAGGATGATCGGATCTCTTGCAATAACGTGATTCCATATCATCTAGGTACACCTAAACTATATTTTTGAGGTCATGAAAAGCAAATGACATGGCCCGCTGAAAATTAGCTCCAACATTCTTCGGTCCAAAAGGCATTTTTCGATACGCAAAAGTACCCCAAGGAAAAATTAAATTAATTTTATGTTGGTCCTCGGGCTTGATTTGAATTTCATTATACCCAGAAAACCCATCCATGAAAGAAAATACCTCGCAACCTGCACATTCATTGACGATTTGGTTAATAAAGAGGGTTGGAAAATTGTCTTTCAGGCAATCTTTGTTCAAGTCGTGGAAGTCCATACATACGCGGATCGTTCCTTGCTTCTTGTTGACAGGAGCATGGTTTGATAGCCATTCCATCAATTGCACGAGGTAGATGAAACCAAATTTGAGGATTTTCTCTACTTCAGCCTTTATTGTTGTTACTTTGTGAGGATTAACAGAGAAAAGCTTCTGTCAGACCTATTTAACATCAGGATAAGTCATGATTTCCTATTCAACAATTTGTGGGTTGATTCCTGACATCTCCTCATAAGACCAAACAAAAATGTCGCGGAATTATTTAAACAATTATGTGTATATTTGAATCTCTTCAGGAGAAAAATCCGCTCTGAAGAAGACATTTTCCACGACGCTAGGGCTTTTGGAGATATCGATAGGAATCGTCTGAGAAATACTTGCCATGTTACCCTAGGCATATATTTCGTGCATAGCTAGAGGGTTAATAGGACAAGGGTTATCTCCATTTATGGTCATAACAAACTCTCCTGCCTCTATTCTTCTGAGCTTGGGTAAGAAGTAAGATCTATGATGAAGATCATATCAAGGTCTATCTAGCCTAGTCATTTCCTCCAGGATCGCCTTGTCAGAGAGAAAGACTAAGTCCAAAGGGTTGTGAGTGTCGATAGAGTGACAATGTTTTATGCAACCTCAGAAACACATAAGGGTATGGCCATGCCAAGTTTCCCTACCCCTTCCATCAAATCCGATGGGGAAGGTAAAGTCCACGGGTTGTGAAAGTATCTTGTTTTAAAATATGACACTTGAAAAATTGTAGCCTTCGGCTGGTTAGGGACAACCGAAAAAAACCTAACATCATTAGAAGGCGGTGGATAATCAAAAGTTCCCATCAAGGATGGAAACAATCCAACACCTAAGTTGACAGTGCCTGGTTGCGGGTTATCAATCATTGGGACCGTGGATGCCCCTAATGAAGGGTCAAGATGGGAGAAGGACAACTGATCAATGGTTATAATCCAGCCTTCATGAGGAAAGCATAAGACTCGAAAAATGGTGTCTACAACTACATTCGTTGCGTAAGTCAAACTCCTCCCTAACAAAAAATTGTAGTCGAGAGGCACATCGACTACTTCAACCTCAATGCACACATTTTTACGCTCCAACTACATAGAGAAAGAGGGAATTATACCATGTGGTCTGAACGACCGACTGTCAAATGCAGTAAGCAATGTGGGAGATAGATCCAACTTAGGCTGGTCAATGTCCTTCAAACATGCCAACGACATCACACAAGTTGAGGCACCACTACGCTTCAACGATTTTGTGGTGTACGCCACTACTATCTGAAAGGTGACATGGTGGGGAAGACGAGGTTTATGGTTAATAGGATAACAAATGATCATTCCTGAGTTATTGGGCATAGTCGTTCCAAAGGCAGAGAACAAATCTTTTCTCTGTGATGGGAAACTCTATAGAACCTCCATAGCAAACATAGCACAAGGATTTTGTGCCATATCATCCACGATGGAGTAATTCTGAGTAGCCCTTGCATTTGGGTTGTGATAATCCTTTTTGAATGCACCTTTAGGGATGCGAGTCATCATTTCTCCCACTTTCTTCTCAATTTGAATAGGAGTCAATGGGTTGGAGTCCTCTTTTCCCTTCTCAACAGATTCTGGCGTTCTGTAGTCGCGAGCCCTGGTTGATAAATGAGATTCGACTTTCATCATATAAATTTTTGTGGTCGGATTGTTTGGATTAGGTGCGAGGGGTCCCTGACTACCCCCAACCATGCTCGTGGATGCGGAAGCTTGAGACATATTTTTCCCTTGTGGAAAAGGGTTTGTCAACAGAACATAATGTTGTTGTGCCAATAGCTTTTGGGATTTTGCAATCCAAGGGGATATGTGAGTCAAGTGGTCGTTGGATGATCTTCCTCTTCCTCTAATTGAAACTTTAGATCTAAAATCTTGCTCAGAAGAGATGGTAGCTAATCTATTCAACCTTTTATCATGGATTTGCAGGGAACCCATAAGCTCATCAAGGCACATTTGAGTTAAGTCCTTTGACTCTTCTATTGCCACAACAATATGATCAAATCTGGGAGGAAGACTTCTCAAGGTTGTTTCTATAATTCTTTGATCCTCAAGAGTGTCTCCATTAGTTCTAGTTTGATTAACCAAGCTCATAGTGATAGTAAAGAAGTCATTCAGTGACTTATACTCCTTCATTTTCAAATTTTCAATATCTCTTCTTAACAATTGTAACTTGAAAAGCTTTACCTTGTTGTTTCCTTGGTATTCATTTTGCAAAGTATCCCATGCTTGCTTGGGTTTTGTAGTTTCTTCTATCCTTGGAAAAATGGAGTCTCATGTAGTTGTTTGTATAAAGTAAAGATCCTTGGAATGCTTCTTCCTATTATCCTTTAGTGTTTTCCTCTCAACTTGAGTGAGTGCATTGAATGCAACATGTTCTGCAAGCTCAAGGTAACAATTTTCAACAAGCTCACACAACTCTTGAGAGCATAAAATGGTCTTCATCTTGATGCACTAGAAATCATAATTTTTCCCATCAAACTGTGGTACTTGCTACCACATGTTTTTGATGCTAGTCATCTTAAAGAACCACAATAGAAACACAAAACACCTCCTAAAACCTTCTAAAAAAAATAGATTACTTCAAACTGTTGTATATGCAGAAAAAACCAGACCTATATTGAAAACAAAGTTCAGTTATATTCAGTGTTGCTGCACACTTCTTCTTTTCTGAATATAACTTCTACTCTCCTCTTCTGATATCTAAAATGAACAGACTTCTACTACTTATAAAAAATAGAGCTAGAAAATATTCTAACCACTATGACCACATGCATTAAAGCTTTGGTGATTAGCTAAAATCTATTTAACAAGATCAATAGTTTTCTTGGGTGAAAGTCAAAATAGGCTCTAGGGCATTTATTTCACTGTTGTGTATGATTTGATGAGTGTAGAGTAGACTGATCATCAAACTTATCTTCAAAACAAAGATGAAAATCTTCATCTCTAAATTCAATTATATTGTTTTGAATTCAAAAACAAAGTTAGTATGTTAACAATTACTTACTATTAAGATTTATAACATTTATTAGGATAAAAAATTCTACTCAAAGTTAGATTACACAACACTAAATCAAATATATATTGATCTCACAAACGAATATAACTTTACTCGTCCTTGCCAATGGTAAGGTGTCAGCAAGGGCAAGGACTAGATGTGTCACGGTTCATTCTTGTTAATTCATTACATAACGTTTCATAAATTAACAAGTGTTGCATGGCAGCATAGTCCCTGCCAAGTTCGAATTGGAATAAATGCACTGCTATGGTGAGACCGAGAAAAGACACGTGGGAAGCAGCTTGAAGTACATGTGGTATCCATGCAGAGGATGAATTATGGAAGTGTGTCATAGGACAACCACAAGACATTTGTCTTCTAGATGACCCCCAAGGTTAATATGTGAATGAGGCAGTTTTTTCCTGGGGTGTGTATAGTTCCAAAATGGGACTCAGAAAATTTATGTCTCAATGACTTGCAATAAAGGTTCCTGGAAAAGAGGACCAGGAAGCATACACATTAAAAAATCAAATATAATAAACACAATTTCCTGACATCCAACATAGTTGAAGGAAACTGTTTTTAGCATTTTCGAATTAGTTTTCTTTGAAATTTATCAAAAAATAGTAATGCCTTGCAAAAACGGTTCCTAGAAAATAGGACCAGGAATCACACAAATTAAAAATTCAAATATAATAAACACAATTTTTTGACATCCAACATAGTTGAAGGAAAACAAAATTCCATTCCTAAATTAGTTTTCTTTGAAATTTATCAAAAATTAATAATATTTGTTACATATTTCTGGAATCTGTTCCATATTTCTAGAAATTTAAATGATTTTGTCATATAGAATGGGATTGGGGCTCATGCGGACCATAAAATAAATAAGTACAAGAAATAGGATTGTATAAAGAAGAAGTGCGGGACGGTAGAGAGGAAGACCTGAAAAGAAGAAATTGGAAGTTATGAGTCTTTGGTTAGAGATTTCTATTTAAAGAGGTAGAATAACTAGATTGATAAAGAAAACAAGATGTGATCAATATAGACTTACTATGAAGCCGATGCATTTTTTGTTGTTGTTTTCGACGACCACTGGAATCGTGCCAACCGGTTGTTGCCCTTCGTTGATGAGATTTTCCATTCTCCGTTGGAACCATTCTTCAATGTAGCTTCTCATGGGGGCCACGTTGATTTCATCCCAGATTTATATGTCAAAAATCTCGTTTTCTAATTTCCTTAGATCCATAGAAATAATATGCAGAGCCTGTTCAATTTCTTAATTTTGTGTCGAATAGTCCACTAGCTAGTTCTCGACCTTATATACACCATATTCAAGGATGTCATAAAACTTTTCTGAAGACAACCCCTTTAAAATATCAAGTTGTTCATCAAAGGATTCTTTGGTCAAGGACAAATATTTGAGGATCAGGTTTGGGTATTGAACCTCATTGGTACGTCCGGATAATTCTATTTGGGTTAGGTTTCTAAATAATTCTTATTTTTCTGATATGGCTTGTTCACATGATTCGACAATGAGTTGCGGGTTCTTAAATTTCTTTTCCCAGCATTCTTTAATTGTTTGATCTTCTTTGGGGAGGGGAGATCCTCTTATATTCTTTTAATATCCAATTTGTTGATGGCATGGTTGGAAAAAGGGGTCAACATCTATTCATAGAAATGTTTTTCATTTTTTAAATTCATCTGCAAATGTTCGTGCAAATCATTTGTCCTCTTTCAAAATGAAGCTATAATTTGTGATGTTTCCTAGGCTTCAGTAATTAGCTACATTATTTTCTTGATGTTCTTATCTACAACAACTCTACATGATGTGAGGAGACTGGAGGATCCTTTTAACTTGGTTGCAAGGGTAGCAGGAACAGTTTTTGCTAAAGGACTGGCAAACTCTGCGGTAGCAATGAAAGCATCCTCCAATTCCTTAACCTGATCATTCAGTCTGGCATTATCCTCTTCAATTCCTCCAATCGAGAGCATCACCGGTTACACAGTGAAATTGAGAGGTTTGGGACGACCACATTTTTCTAATGTTAATCTCTGTACAAGATTTGCCTTTCTTATTTATTACATCTCTCTTTTCAATGATTAAATTTTTAGCTTGGCTGTCAACAACAGTGCTTTGGAATACGAAGGATTCATCTTCGTAAAAAATGTCGGTCTCAGCTATTTCCATTGTGGAACTATGGTGCATCGCGTCTGTGGATGGGTGAACTTTGTGGATGTTCTCAATTTCAGTTTCAAGCTCCATGTGCTCAATTTTAATTTCGTGTTCTTCCACCTGCCCCACAATGTTTTTTCTCTTCTTCATCGGGGGAAGCTTGTGAAAACTATCAATTTTTGCGCGAGGAGGGTTCTTATCTCCTTTGTCGTTTGAAGATTTATGGGTTGGTTTCTTACTGGGGTGGGCCATTGAAGCGATGCTCCGTGATGTCGTTCTTTTGGGAGTGTTGGTCGGGGACTGTACACTCTTCTCATCGGATATTTTTCCCTGTTTTCTGTACAATTCAGTCATGCTTTGCAATGTCTCTACGTCGCAATCGTCAGAAGCATGAGTGTTTTCATCACTGTCTCTATCTTCGGTCAAAAGTCTATTGATAAAAGAGCTGTTAAATCCAACTAATAGTAAATGTTCTCAAAAAATCCCATTAGGGTCGAACCCTTTTAGCCTTTCAACATATGTTAGGTTCAAGTTCTTGAAATAGCTTGCGAATTCGTCAATATTGTTGACGTTTTTGCACACGAAGTCCCCGACTTTCCAGGGAAGAGGAAGGAACTATTTTTTTCTCTTGCCATGAAAAAAATACAACCAATGGTTGTATTGCCTTGGTGTTTATGTAACAAACATCTTGTTCTTGATGTGGCATGGAAGGAAAGAAGGATTTTCCTTGGAGCCAAATACTATTAGTACACTGTAATTTTCCTTTTGTTCAAGTGTTCCCTTCCTGTCCAAAAACTTGGTTTCCTGGCCAGACATCCGAGGAGCATCCTTTCCTAACAATAAATCTTTGAAAACTGAGACAAAGTCATTAAAAACCTCATAAAAACAATGGGAGGCCTTGTGCCTCCACAAGGCCTATTACCAGAATGTTACTGGATTGAATTCATAGTTTATTTTCTTGGACACAGACAGTTTTGGAAACGGGAAGCAATGCACTATTACGAAAATCAAGTAGGATGACATATAAAATTTATTCAATTCTTTGAATCATGACAGATGGGAACATATTTCAATAGAAATTAGCTTCCCCCAATCGAAAATGAATTGTTCCTTGACTGTGAATTACAAAATATAAATAACTATAGGGGAAATGCTTGTCGTGGATTCTTGTCCCGTTATTCTTGTAAACAACCAAGCAATTTCCCGGAATGGATTTCTAAAGGAACTAGCCTACAAATCTGTGATATCTTTAGGAATTGTTGCCGAGTCTTTGAGGAACTCGAGTACGAGGTCCAACCCACTATCATGTTTTTCTAGGAACTGCTTGCAGTCTTGTCCTCTGAAGGTCAATGTTGGCTCCAACAATCTTAACCTCTTGCGAAAGACCTGAGGTGACAAAGAAATAGGAGAATGGTCGTGTAGTGGAATAATTCTTTGGCTTGAAATATATTTTTTGAGGCACTAAGATACCACCTCCTTAGATTCAATAACCTTAGGGATGCAGCCTACACGAGCGATTCCAGAGGTCCAAATCATTTCGTTCTGGGTGGAATGGGATGAATAGTAAGAGTATGCCCTAGACCACTAGAAGTTCTGGTCCTCACATCCGAAGATATTCACTGTATCTCCACAGAACTGTTGTCAAGCTACTGCCATAAGTTTACAAGAACGTTTGTTTTCTCCAAACGTTGTGTGAAATGAATAGTTAGAAGGGATAATACAACCTTGTGCAAATCTTGGTCCAAATGCATGTGAATGGGAGATATCCTTGAGACTTTCGCTCATTAATGACAATTTTGACAGTTGTTGCATGATGCATTGTTAGAATTAAATACTAGTAATTGCATACATAGAAGTGCGAACATGGTAGATACGACAATGAGAAATTAAGGATTGGATATTTCCTAAACAGGCCAATGTGAAAACTCATGTTTGAGATGAACAATCGGAAGGGATAATATAACTCTCCATAGATCTTGGTTTAATGCGTATTAATGGGAGATATCCTCGAGCATTTCGCTCATTAATGAAAATGTTGATGGTTCCTGCATGGTGAGTTGTTAGCATGAAAGGTTAGTAATTGCATATTAAGAAATAAGTACGGAGGTCGTAGGGATATGAAATATAAATTAAGGAGTGTCTAATTATCGAAAGAAGTCGGTTGAGATTCAAAATAGGGTTCCAAAGTACAACCCTTGGAGCTGAGGGCCTGAGGGTCTAATTGTATTTCTCAAAAAAATTTGAGGGAAAAATGCATAACATAGAAGAGGGCATGATGGGACAGTCCAGAGGGAAATTTGTATATCGCGGAAGTCCAGGTAATGTTTGTAGGACACAGAACAATGGAAGTGCAAACGCGAACCCGCCTGTCCAAGAACCCACAATTGAAAAAGTGGCTAAGTATGGAATAGAGAAACAACTAGGCGGATTCGTTTTCGCTAATATATTGAAACTTGTAATATATATCTCATTGCGTGGAAAGATCTTTTATGCATGTCTTTGGGCAGAAAAGAGAAAATAAGACAAGAGAAATTAATTTAAATTCGAGGAGTCGAGCTTCATTTAAATTTCACTGTCTCCTCGATGATTTTTCTTTTTAATGAAGCCCTGTACAGTTGTTGCATGATGAACTGTTAGCATTAAACCTTGGTTGACCACAATAAACAGTGACTAAGAATTGATTATTTTATGAACTCACCAACCCGAGTAACTGCGAAAGTGATTCCATGAAATGGGAAAGTATGGAAAGCGGTCGAACAGGCTTTAGAATTAGAGTGAAAATGGTTCTCGAGGAGACATGACTTCCCAAGGGTCAAATTGTATGTCTCAGAACTTGAGTGAAAAATTTGTACCATGGAAGAGGGGATGATATGGGAGTCCAGCAGTGAATTTGTATGTGGCAGAAGTGTGGGAGATCTCCTCGAGCATTTCGCTCATTAATGACATGTTTAAGGTTCATGCATGACGAAGCTTGCCAATAGAATATTCAGAGAAAAGTAGGAAGGTGGCGGGGACAGGGAATAACAATTAAGGAATGGTTAATTATCGAAAGCGGTTCGTGACGCTTCAAAATAGGGCACAACTACATATTGAAAAGTTTGCGACGAAAGTACTCTTTCGTCGCAACATGAAAGAGAAAAAGTTCATCTTTTCTAAATCTACCTTGTATTCGTCGCAATATCGATGCCTACAGTTTGACTAAATTATTATGGTCAATGTTCGTCTCATAAGAGATGCATGTAGATTGTCTATTGCTCTTGCGATGAACGTTGACCATAATAATTTAGTCAAAATTTACCGTTGAAAATGACCTAAAATAAATAGGTGGAAAAAAATTTATTTTTAGGTCACTATCGTCGCAATTGCGACAATAGTGACCTAAAATTGGCCTATAAATATTTGACGATTTAAATATGTTGCGACAATCTTGCTGTAACAATGACGGTTCCGAAAGGGTATTTTTGTGCGGAAAAATGTCACAGAATGTTGTTAGAGGTGGGGAAAAAAGTAAAGCGGGTGAAAAGGGGGATGGTAGATTTTATTGCCCTTGTAAAAAATGTTTCCTCAGACGTCCTGTAAGAATTTTAATAGCAACAGCTACAAAACATTGTAGGAAATATGGTCACATTGATGGCAGATCAAATGAATATCGTCCCATGGTAATTAGCCATATATTCATTATCTTTTTTTATTTTGCCAATTTTATATAAAATTATATATAAAATGTTTGAATGTTTGTTATAGTATACACTAATTTTGCATGATTGTTTGTAATTATAAAGTTAGAGTTGCCCTCTAACTTTCCGCAGAATATTGCACCAAGTATTAGTAGAAATGATGTTATAAAAGCTGAGGAACATCATCATGACCAAGCAAATGAGGATCTCATGGAAGAAGATGATGGGACAAATCAAGTTAATGATTCCATGGAAGAAGATTATGGGACAAATCAAATGATCCAAGATTTGTTTTCGCAGCCAGATGAGGATGGGGAAAATGTTGGTATTTATTATGAACCTCTATTAGAAAAGGCAAATAAACGACTTTAAGAAGGATCAAGAGAAAATCTTCTCTTCACTACATTGTTGCTGGTGAACTTAAAGGTTATGAATAATTTGTCGAACACTTGTATGGCACAGATACTAAGGTACGTAATATGTTTCATCTCATACTGTACATAAATATTGATTTTTTTATATTTGTTTTTAGTGTTAATAAATGTGTAAAATAAGAATGCATTTTTTACGATTAATATTCTCACATTAACTAGTTGTTTGTTATGTTGTAGATTGTTAGGTGAATTTTTGTTACCATCGTCAAATATTTTACCTCGCACATATTGAGGTTTGCATGCCATTATGAA
>SNQJ01S0133172.1:0-18791 GCA_010110895.2 Picea sitchensis | reverse complement strand
TTTTTTCTGCATATACAACAGTCTGAAGTAATCTATTTTTTTTAGAAGGTTTTAGGAGGTGTTTTGTGTTTCTATTGTGGTTCTTTAAGATGAATAGCATCAACAACATGTGGTAGCAAGTACTACAGTTTGATGGGAAAAATTATGATTTCTAGTGCATCAAGATGAAGACCATTTTATGCTCTCAAGAGTTGTGTGAGCTTGTTGAAAATTGTTACCTTGAGATTGCAAAACATGTTGCATTCAATGCACTCACTCAAGTTGAGAGGAAAACACTAAAGGATAACAGGAAGAAGCATTCCAAGGATCTTTACTTTATACAAACAACTACATGAGACTCCATTTTTCCAAGGATAGAAGAAACTACAAAACCCAAGCAAGCATGGGATACTTTGCAAAATGAATACCAAGGAAACACCAAGGTAAAGCTTGTCAAGTTACAATTGTTAAGAAGAGATATTTAAAATTTGCAAATGAAGGAGTCTAAGTCACTGAATGACTTCTTTACTAGCACTATGAGCTTGGTTAATCAAATTAGAACTAATGGAGACACTCTTGAGGATCAAAGAATTATAGAAAAAACCTTGAGAAGTCTTCCTCCCAGATTTGATCCTATTGTTGTGGCAATAGAAGAGTCAAAGGACTTAACTCAAATGTGCCTTGATGAGCTTATGGGTTCCCTGCAAATCCATGAAAAAAGGCTGAATAGATTAGCTACCATCTCTTCTGACCAAGATTTTAGATCTAAAGTTTCAATTAGAGGAAGAGGCAGATCATCCAACGACCACTTGAATCACATATCCCCTTGGATTGCGAAAGCCCAAAAGCTATTGGCACAACAACATTATGTTGTGTTGACAAACCCTTTTCCACAAGGGAAAAATATGTCTCAATCTTCCGCATCCACGAGCATGGATGGTGGCAGTCAGGGACCCCCCGCACCTAATCCAAACAACCCGACCACAAAAATTTATATGATGAAAGTCGAATCTCATTTATCGACCAGGGCTCACGACTACGGAATGCCAGAATCTGTTGAGAAGGGAAAATAGGACTCCAACCCATTGACTCCTATTCAAATTGAAAAGAAAGTGGGAGAAACGATGACTCGCATCCCTAAAGGTGCATTCAAAAAGGATTATCACAACCCAAATGCAAGGGCTACTCAGAATTACTCCATCGTGGATGATATGGCACAAAATCCTTGTGCTATGTTTGCTATGGAGGTTCTCTAGAGTTTCCCATCACAGAGAAAAGATTTGTTCTCTTCCTTGGAAGCGACTATGCCCAATAACTCAGGAATGATCATTTTTTATCCTATTAACTATAAACCTCGTCTTCCCTACCATGTCACCTTTCAGATAGTAGTGGTGTACACCAAAAAATCGTTGAAGCGTAGTGGTGCCTCGACTTGTGTGATGTCGTTGGCATGTTTGAAGGACATTGAGCAGCCTAAGTTGGCTCTATCTCCCACATTTCTTACTACATTTGACATTCAGTCATTCATACCACATGGTATAATTCCCTTTTTCTCTGTGTAGTTGGAGCGTAAAAATGTGTGCATTGAGGTTGAAGTAGTCGATGCGCCTCTTGACTACAATCTTTTGTTAGGGAGGAGTTCGACTTACGCAACGAATGTAGTTGTAGACACCGTTTTTTGGGTCTTATGCTTTCCTCATGAAGGCTGGATTATAACCATTGATCGGTTGTCCTTCTCCCATCCTAACCCTTCATCGAGGGCATCCACGGTCCCAATGATTGATAACCCGCAACCAGGCACTGTCAACTTAGGTGTTGGATTGTTTCCATCCTTGATGGGAAATTTTGATTATCCATCGCCTTCTAATGATGTTAGGTTTTTTTCGGCTGTCCCTAACCAGCCGAAGGCTACAATTTTTCAAGTTTCATATTTTAAAACAAGATACTTTCACAACCCTTGGACTTTACCTTCCCCATCAGATTTGATGGAAGGGGTAGGGAAACTTGGCATGGCCATACCCTTATGTGTTTCTAAGGTTGCATACAACATTTTCACTCTGTCGACACTCACAACCCTTTGGACTTAGTCTTTCCCTCTGATGAGGCGATCTTGGAGGCAATGAATAGGCTAGATAGACCTTGGGATGATCTTCATCATAGATCTTACTTCTTACCCAAGCTCAGCAGAATAGAGGCAGGAGAGTTTGTTATGACCATAAATGGAGATAACCCCTGTCCTATTAACCCTCTAGCTACACACGAAATATATGCCTAGGGTAACATGGAAAGTATTTCTCAGACGATTCCTATCGATATCACCAAAATCCCCGGCGTCGTGGAAAATGTCTTCGTTAGAGCAGATTTCTCTCCTGAAGAGATTCAAATATACACATAATTGTTTAAATAATTCCATGACGTTTTTGTTTGGTCTTATGAGGAGATGTCAGGAATCAACCCACAAATTGTTGAACAGGAAATCATGACTTATCCTGATGTAAAATAGGTCCGACATAAGCTTTGCTCTATTAATCCTCACAAAGATGCAACAATAAAGGCTGAAGTAGAGGAAATCCTCAAATTTGGTTTCATCTACCCCGTGAAATTGATGGAATGGATATCAAACCATGCTCCTGTCAACAAGAAGCAAGGAACAATCTGCGTATGTATGGACTTCCACGACTTGAACAAAGATTGCATGAAAGACAATTTTCCAACCCCGTTTATTAACCAAATCATCAATGAATGTGCAGGTTGCGAGGTATTTTCTTTCATGGATGGGTTTTCTGGGTATAATCAAATTCAAATCAAGCCCGAGGATCAACATAAAATGAATTTTATTTTTCCTTGGGGTACTTTTGCGTATCGAAAAATGACTTTTGGACTGATGAATGCTGGAGCTAATTTTCAGTGGGCCATGTCATTTTCTTTTCATGGCCTCAAAAATATAGTTTAGGTGTACTTGGATGATATGGAATCACGTTCTTGCAAGAGATCTGATCATCCTACCCATTTATGACTAATCTTTGAGAGGTGTCGCTTCTATCGAATTCACTTGAATCCAAACACGTGCATTTTTTGTGTGACATCGGTTTGTTTATTAGGTTTCATAGTGTCAACAAGAGGGATCATGGTTGATCCTCTAAAGGTTGAGGCAATAGTCCAATTTCCTCCCCTGCACACAATCCCCCAGCTTCACAGTCTACAGGGGAAAGCAATTTTTCTTCGGCATTTTGTTACTAATTATGTCGATATTACAAAAGGGTTCATGCGTCTCTTAAAAAAGGGCCTCTCATTCTGTTGGGATGAAGCAGCTCAACGCTCTTTTGATGCGTTGAAATGCGCTTTGAAGTATGCCCCTCTGATCAATCCTCCTAAATATGGAAAGGATTTCTTGTTGTATTTGGTTGTTGTAGAGTCTACAATCAGCATGGTATTGGTCCAAGAGGATGATGTTCTTTAAGAGAAAACTATATATTATCTTAGTCGAGGCCTAGTTGGACTGGAACTCAACTACTCACATATTGAGAAACTCGCTTTGGCAGCTATCCATGTTGTCCAATGGTTCCATCACTATATATTACTTCACAAGACCACCATCGTTGTCGTCATCAACCCCTTTCAATATGTGTTAATGTGACGAGTCATTGGTGGAAAATCCAGTCGATGGATGGTTATCATGTAGGAGTTTGACTTGGATTTTGTTTCGACGAAATCTAAAAGTTCCTTGGTCTTTGCAGAGTTAATCTCGAAACTTCTAGTTGAAAGTGGTGATATTTCCCTTGAAGAGTCACCAATTAATGGAGATATTTTTCTACTCGCATCTTCAGACCCCTGGTATGGAGATATATTTGTGTATATTCATACTTTGAAGTGCCCCTCTTCTACTTCTTGCAATGAGGGTCGACGAATATGACACCAAGTGCGAAACTATATCATCCTCGATGACACTTTGTATCATCGAGGGGTAGATTGCATTCTTCAATGATGTCTTAATCACGAAGAAGCAAAGATTGTTTTGAATGACTGTCACACCTGAGCATGTGGTGGTCATCTGTCTGGGTTGGAAAAAACCAAAAATATTCTTCACGCTCGATACTTTTGGCCCTCGTTAATCAAAGATTGCATTAAGGCGGTAAAGAAGTGTCACTCGTGCCAAATATTATGTCAAAAGATGCGGGCACACCCATCTCCTATGTTCTTGGTTATTTCCATCAGTCCCTTCACCAAGTGGGGGACTGATTTCACTACATGTCACCTGACTTCTGCTAGGGGGCATCACTATATCATCGTAGTAGTAGATTACTTCACTAAGTGGGTTGAAGCTATGTTGAGATTTAAAAATGACGAGGAAACTGTTTCCCTTTTCTTCTTTTGCCAGATAGTGTCTAGATTCATTATCCTGAAGCATATTTTCACTAACCATGGAAGTCACTTCCAGAACAAAATGATTTCTGAATTAACATCAAATCTTGGTTTTAAACAGGAAAATTTGTCACCATATTACCCACAAGTGAATGGTCAAGTAGAAGTTGTGAATAAGTCTCTCAAGACTATTCTTCAACGAACGATTAATTCAGCCAAGTCAAATTGGCATTTGATGTTATAGTTGGTGCTTTGGGCTTATCGAACTTCTATAAAAACTGCTACCATTTTTTCACCTTTTCAACTTGTCTATGGGTTGGAGGCAGTCTTTCCCATTGAATGTCAAATCCCTTCTCTGAAGTTGGCAATGGAACTACTTCCCGACACTACACTGCTTGAGGAACGTCTTTTATATCTCGAGCAGCTCTATGAGCAGCGTCGAGATGCAACCTTGGCTAACCAGGCTCATAAACAACATGTCAAGTGTCAATATGATCAGTCTATCTTCCCTCATATTTTCTTCAAAGGTGACCTTGTCCTGGTCTACGACCAAGACAAACGTCTCTTGGGGGTAGGCAAGTTCAAACCCATGTGGTTCAAACCTTTCATTATGAAAAAATTATTAGAAAAGGGTGCTTACCATTTGGTTGATGTTGAGGACAATGCCTTTGCGGAGCCTAGAAATGGGATTTACCTTAAGAAGTATTAAACTTAGGTCGATCGCTTGAGCATGAATTCTTGTATATATGTATAGTTTTTATACATTTTTTATCTTTTGTTTTATGGACATGTAGTCATTCATTTTTTTCTTTTTCACTGTGGAGGATGTCAAGTGAATCTAAGGTCTATGTTGGGTTTGCAGACAACGCTAGTCGACACACTCAAAGGCTTGCTTCCGCAACTTGGGTGTTTTTTACACCTAGTGGTCAGTTGCTATCTTCTAGAGGTATTCGTCTAGGTGAATCAACTAATAATGTTTCCAAGTACAACACAATGATAGAATTACTACACGGTGCCTTGTCACATGGTATTTCTCGCCTCTGGGTTTATTTAGATGATCAATTGGTCGTGTCCCAGTTAAATGGGGTTTACCACATTTAAAATCTCACTCTTCACCGACGATTCCTTAAGGTACATGTATTATAACGATCTTTTGATTATATTACTTATATTCATGTTCCTAGGAGATCTAACCAACTCACTGATACTGATCCGGATTATTTTCGGCACGAAATGAGAGTGGAGATATACTAAAGAAATGTACAGAGATATCGTGGATATCCAATAATATAACAGAAATGTATCATAGATTCAACCATAAACAAAAAGATACAATAATACACAATTTTCTATTAATGAGCGAAAATGTACAAAGACTGTAAAAATACAGAGTGAAAGACACGCTAGAATGGTGGAAGATTATCTTTGAGAAGAGATGTGTCTGCTAATCGCATTCTCAAGAACATGATTTTACAATAAGGCTCCAAAGGCCTTTTTATCATAAATAAAATCCAAAACCCTAACCCCGAAAGATGAAAAGCCAACAGTTTTATGGACCCCATTTTGGGTAGTTTGGTGTATCAACTTCCCGAGGGCGTAACTTTGGCATACGATCTCTGTTTATGGTGCACGATATCTCGTTGGAAAGGTATCATCGAGGAGATTCATTTAGGATGCTCAATCATAGCCTTTGGCTATAATTTAGAAGGTCGATCCCAAAAAACCTTCATTTAGGCCCTCAAAATGGCCCCAGAAGTTAAAAACTACTAAAAATAGTAAATTACCAAAATTTCTAGAAAACTGTTTTGAGCCAGTTGAAAAAGGTGGGTGGCCACTGATATCAACCTGGATCAATCCTCCCTCCTTAGGAATAAATGGTCTCCATTGCGTTGAGTTTCTGGGGGAGAGGGAAAAGCGTTTGTTGAATCTTCATCTTGATGAACTGCTTGCCTTGTTGGAGAAGTTGCGTTGCTTAGCTTGTTGAAGGTTGTCACGAACATGTGGTTGGAAGGGTTGGACCTTTGTAACCAGTCTGGCTACATGAAGTGATTCTATGCAAAAGGAATCTTTACACTTTGCTGCAATCTTGTCGACTTGCTTATGTTGGATATAAGGTGTTTGGGCCAAGGTTTTAGTGGTTGCAGTATCCTTCTGTTCACCTTTTGAATAGATTGTGAAGAAGCTGAATTTTGTAGTATGAGATACTACCTTGCAGCATTGTTTAGGTGGAACAGTAGTTAGAACTACCTCTGGTATTCTATAGAGATGACTCCACAGAGAAACAATGACACTGCGGGGTCGAGACTCATAAATAGCATGGCGCTTCCACATATATGGTTGGCCCAAGAGAACATCACAGATATATAGTGGGGAAACATCACATAATACCTCATCCTTGAAGGGCTCGATTCTGTATGAAAATCAAAGTTGTTGGTTGACACAGATATCTCATCCCTGGCGAAGCCACTCGATGTTGTATGGCTACGGGTGTGGTGTTGTTGACAATCCCAACTGTTTGACGACCTCTGCTGAGATGAGGTTATTATGGCTTCCGCTATCAACAATAAAATGCAGCAGGGTCCCCTTCACCCACATTTGTGAATGAAAAAGGTGCTCCCCCTCTTCAGGATTTGTTGGTTCTTCTGGTTGAATTGTTGCGGTCGCGACAATAACAGTGGGGTCTGCGTCGATGAACTATCTTTTACCAGTATTTTCATAATCATATTATGAATCAAGGTTCGGCTCCTTGTCTTTGATTTCGGCCACCAATGAATGTTATGAGTGACATTCCTCAGTGTTGTGCGAGGGGATTTTGTGGAAATCACACCATTTTTTGGTGTCCTTCTTTGTCTTCCCGTGACCCTTCTTTTCCTGTGGCTTGGATTGGTTTTCAGGAGACTGTTTGTTAGGGCCATCCTTATCATACTTTGGTTGTTGCATATTTGCAGACCCAAATTCTCATTTGTTATGGTGCTTAAATTTATGCTCAATTTTAACAACATATCGATAAGCAACATCGAGTGATGAGATGTCCAGGAAATCCATTTCAGTTTGTATGTATTTGTGTAGAGCCCCATGGTATTTCAGAACCAAATGTCGTTCGAAGTCTTTGATACCTAGCTTGGTGCGCAAGGTATGGAAGGTATTGGTGAAATCCTGAACTTCTTGGCCCCTCTATTGCCACAGTGTGGTCCATCTCATGTACCGGTTCTCATAGTTTCCAACAAGGTAATATTGTTCCTTTACTGCATCCACAAAAAAATACCAAGTGGGCTCGACCCCATATATTCTAGACTCCTCTATGGAACTTTTCTCCTAGTAATTTTCCCACCAATATTTGACATGGAGGAGATATTTAAGGAGTGCGAAGGTGATCTTTTCCCTGTCGAAAAAATTATGAATAGAGAAATAACTTTCTAACATATTTAACCATTTGTCTAGGGCATCTTCATCTATCTAACCTTCAAATATGGGAATATCAAAATTAACATGTACCTTGAAAGGAGAGGTGCTTCCAAAGTGGTTGTTTGATTAATATGCATCTATTTCTATCGGTAGGCGTTCAAGGATGTGGGAAAAATTGTCCATCATTTCGTCCCTCTGTCGCATGAGAGCTTGGTCAAGCAACTGATTGATAGAATCGTTTGCTCCATCGTTTTTATTTTCTTCCGCCATGGAGGGTTTTTTGGGTGTGAAAGAGTGATTGTCTTCAATAGAGACAAGCTCGAGGCCCAAATTTCGATACTCGGACCTCGTCGGGGACATGGACTGAAAAAAAATGATCAAGAGCAGCCTGCTGTGATACCACTTATCTAGATTATTTTCAGCATGAAATGAGAGTGGAGATATAATACAACAATGTACAGAGATATCTTAGATATCCAATAATATAACAGAAATGTATCAAAGATGAAACCATAAACACAGAGATACAATAATACACAATTTTCTATTAATGAGCAAAAATGTACAAAGACTGTAAAAATATAGAGTGAAAGACTCGCTAGAATGGTTGAAGCTTATCTATGAGAGGAGATTTGTCCGCTACTCACATTCGCAAGAAGATGATTTTACAATGAGGCTCCAAAGGCCTTTTTATCATAAAGAAAATCCAAAACCCTAACCCCGGAAGATGAAAATACAACATTTTTGTGGACCCTGTTTTGGGTAGTTGGTGTATCAACTTCCCGGGGGCGTAACTTTGGCATATGATCTTCGTTTGGGGTGCACGATAGATTGTTGGAAAGGTATAATCGATGCGATTAATTTAGGGGGATCAATTTGAGACTTGGGCTATCATTTAGAATCTCTATCCCAAAATACCTTCATTTAGGCCCTCAAAATGGTCCCGAAAGTTAAAAACTACTAAAAATAGTAAATTACCAAAATTGTTAGAAAACTGTTTTGAGTCAATTGGAAAAGGTGGGTGGCCACCGATATCCACCTGGATCATATACATTATCTAATCAAGTATTATATTGGCATGTTTCTCATAGGTAAAAATAAAACACACACATACACATGTAAATACATTTGTAAAAATGTCATCCATAAGACAAAAAAGATGTATATATATATATCCAAAACAAATAGTGTCATGAGTACAAAGGGTGCATTAAATCCTAAAAAATAATTGGTATACATTGTTTGGCTTAAGCCCTCAAATACATAGTACAAAACGCTCTCTCAGCATATAAGTGGTCCAACACTATCTAAGGTCTATGCCTATTGGCCCTACTATAGTGAACCATGACATTCGTAAGACGTCGGAATAGCTGGACCCAAGTGTTGGGCACCCCCACTACATGTGGCTACATAGAAGGGGGAAGATCCTCGATCTCTGCCATGGGTACTGCACGAGTGAGAGCTGTGATGTTTCTCTCTACTCGCTCCAACACTCTCTCGGCCTCTCCAGATGGGGGTCCTCCTGCAATTGTTGGTCCTCCTTCTCCTACTGATCTGACCTCTGTTTGAGGATGATGCCTAGTCCTGGAAAATTATGTTGGTCGAACAAATCCCACATCTGTATATAACATATCTTTAAGTTAGTACCCTGACATACACATAAAAATGAAAATATATAAAAATTTAAAAAATTTAATAACTTCAGAAATGTGTTACTTATCTCATCGCATTCCTTGCTAGGGGGAACATGCATGTCATGATATCTTAGAAAACTAATCCCTACATATGGATATTCCTCTATGACCGGAATCTGACGGGCCCACCAGTCAAAGGATTTGTCATCAAATGCCTCATGGGTTCTTCCTCCACCCTATCTAGGCAATAAAACTTCCCACCTGCACAATGCTGGAAAGGAGGCAATATGTCCCCGTACTGTCTCCCTCAGATTAAGACTAGGCACTCTTGAAGAAGAAGAAAGTGCATAAAACTATGTCAAACCCAAAGTTCTTGTTTGTCCTCCTATGACAATTTGTAAGTTGTTTCTTCATGCATGTAAGCATGGTGGTACTCTAGTAAAAAATGGTAGCCTCTAAACACTGAATTGCACAATGCATATGTGCACGAGAGGCCTGATGCAGTGTTGCAAATTCTGTGATCCGCCCGATCATAAATAATATGATGCGAAGGTGGAGGTTGGTAATCTTGTGAATCGTCACCTGAGAACCTACTTTCTCAGTACCATCCTCACAGTACATCCTGATGTAATCCTCAGTGTTATATGGCCCTGGAGGAAAGGTCCTTAGATTGATCGATTCCCCTCTCGTAGAGAGGCGGGTCAAGAAGTAAATGTCCTATGTGGATGGGGTTAGTGATTGACCCTCTAGCATAAATTCCTTTGCATCAGGATGCCAATACTCTACCAAAGCATTGAGCAACCTCGGTTGTTCCCTCATGAACGAAAATTGGAAGAATTTCCACATGCCACACTATTTTAACATAGAAATGGCCCCAGGATCCTCCTCAACCAAAACATCAAGCTCATCATGTTCCCTTTCTCTCCAATGAACATACATCCTATCACACACAAATTTGGAGGGGTTTTAGTCTTTGTTTGTTTCTTTTTGAGAATTAAAGAGGGCGTATGTGGGTTGTCTTTAAGATAGTCATGTATGTATGCAGGCTGAGTATTACTCTGCATGTGTACATACTTGGGTTGGGCATGCACAATCTGCATACACGCAAACATGACCCTTTTACAAGGGCACGTGCCTCCAAAACATAAAATTAAACTTAATAAATGAACTGTAATAAATGAGAGGCTGATTTATACTTACTTGGTCCAAGTGTGAGGGTTTTTCGTCCACTGTAGCTCCTTGAATTCACGTTTTGAGGAAGAGGGTTTTTGACCTTTTTGGTTATTTTCCGAATTGTAATGGTAAAAATGAGTTGTCCACCTCTATTTATAGAATATTTTGGCCTGGTTTACCCTAATTTGGTCCCCTTTTCCTCCAGTATTGACTTAGTAGCTACTTGAGTTCTCTTTTGAGTTATCTTTGGGTCATTATGATGAACTTGTCCTTTCAGTTTGGTGATTTTCTTGAGATGGGTTACACCTATATCATCCCATGGTAAAAGTTGTTTTTTCAACTTTTGCATATAGGTTAGGTTTTCACTCCCTGCATTCTGCATATTGTTGACTTTTCCACTTTTCCATTGGAACGATCCCACCGAAGTGTGACAGAGAACCTTCTCAACTACTTTAGAAGTGTCATAATTAGGTGGTAGAGCCTACCTCTACATAGATTCCTTAGGTAGATCCTTTGCTTCATTTTTGCGTCCATGCTATGAGTTTTATTATTAGTCTTGGGAGTCCTTGTCAGTCCCACCATGATTACATATTAAATCCTCATTCTTTTTTCTAGTCATAATTCTTGGCTTTACCCACGAGACTCCCTAAAGAGCATGGTTTGTTGTCTTTCAAGCTCGCTTCAATTTTAAAAGCAACATCCAACGAGACTTTATTTATTCTTTTCGATCTTGTTTGGATTACTTGAGAAAAGAAGCCCCCATGGACTCTTCTTTAAGCCTTTTTCAGACTTTCTAAAAATGAAAATATTGTCTAGCGATCTTGTTTCCCTTCGCACTCGCCAAAATAAAATTTGAAGGCACATCTGTCCGATGGAATTTTACCCCCTTTTCAATTTGGATGACTAATTTTACGAATAAAGGTATACCCTAGGAACTTCGGTTCACTAGGAGAGTATTCGTAGGGGCAAGTTTAACCCTTTTTCGGGCCTGAGGGACTAAATTTTCGAAAAAGGAAAATTCTCCCTGGTTTTGGTTTATCTCTTTTCGGAGCTTGGAGATTAATTACGAAAAAGGAACCCCCTCGGAGTCCATAGTTAAGCTCTTTTCAGACTCCCTAAATATGAAAAAAATGTCGAGTGACCTTGTTCCTTTCACACTCGTTAATTGGTCCAGAAAGAACATTTATTTGGCATAATTTTAACCCTTTTTTCGACCAATAGATTATCCAGGAAAAAGGTACGCCTCTGGAGACTTGTCTAAGAGATTATCCGAATTTATATTTTATACTTTTTCAGGCTAAGAGACTAAACTCAGAAAAGGTTGTGAGTCTATAGTTAAGCTCTTTTCAGACTCCTTAAAATTGAAAAGATCATTGAG
Organism: Picea sitchensis; assembly: GCA_010110895.2. Taxonomy (NCBI): domain Eukaryota; kingdom Viridiplantae; phylum Streptophyta; class Pinopsida; order Pinales; family Pinaceae; genus Picea; species Picea sitchensis. Next base: position 6,860 of record SNQJ01S0133172.1, on the reverse strand, counting down.
TGATCTTGTCTCAATCACACTCGTTAAAATGGTTTTGAAGAGACATCCTTTCAGTATGGATTTAACCCTTTTTTGAACTGATTGGACTAATTGTGAAAAAGGAACTCCCCAGAGTCTTCTGTTAGCACTTTTTTAGAATCTCTAAAACGTGAAAAAATCATTGATCTTACCTTCTCTGGGCTGGTAAAAATTCACATGGAAGGAGTCTTGTTGTGCCATGCTTCATCACATATCATGTCTTGTCCTTACGTCCTTGCATCTTTGGCATAATGTCGGGTCCATGTTTCTCTCAACTAAACCTTCAAAATAATTCCTTATACGCAAGCCTTGCAATACTTTTTTCCCTTGCAATCTGACACCTTGACCCATGGAGGAATTTTCCCTGAGTGTCCTTATACTGCACATGTATCTTTTCCTTGAGAATTAGTATGTTCCAAGCACTTGGAACCAGTTTTATTGCTCACGACACGCGTTCCTCCTTTGTAACATAGCATTCTTTTATTCTTTTTCAAGCTCGTTAAAAATTTGAAAAAGACAAAAAAAAGGTCAAATATCCCAAAAAGAGGGGACAAGATATACTTTCTCTTTTATTCGACAACAAGATAGTCGTCTTTGGACAAAGCACATCCTTCCTTTTTTTCTCCAAGAATTGGAATATAGTATGACCTTAGGAAGTTGTTCTCGCTACACAGATTTGTGTCCTCCTCTGTTTGGTTACTCCTCCAAACATATGGAGATTTTGTGGTGCCTCATGTATCATAAACTTATGTCAATATTATGTTGCCTGAGTCTCATCATTTTTTGTGATTTTGTCCAAGGAAAGTTTTATCCAACTTAAGTCGACCATTCTGCAATTTGTCTCTTGAATTTCATGAGTTGGCCATCCCGAGAGTCCAGTCAAGTTCGGATTCAAAATCACTGAAGTTTTGTGCCTGATGATTGAGATCCTCTGGTCTTTTCCCGATGTCATGTCGAATACCTCAGAGTAGTGAGTCTTACACTCTTATTGTACTGCTACCTAAGTTTTTGAATATCTTGAAGTTGTTTCTCGAGCTATGAATTCCTCATCTCCAACCACATGCGTCAATGCTTCTTGAAGATGCATATTATATTGTATGTAAATATCATCAAATGATTTTAAAATGTAGATCCACTGTGTATTTCTCGCGGCTACACTTTATATAGACATTTATATGACATGGATCTATAGTGTACTTGATTGGTATCCATGATTAGTTCATACAGAGCATGGGTATGCCCATCTCAGAGAGATTATTATTATTTTGCAGATGGTGTGCTCCTGAACTTTGCTCTCGGGATCACTCGACTTTGTGCCTTACCATTAGTAAAGATATTGTAATCTTTTTTGACCATCAGTTGCTCTTTTGACCTGACACATTAGGGGGCATCTGTTATAGCCCAAAAATTCCCTACGTATGCATACATGGCACTGGCTTTTTCACTTACACAATTTGCCAAATTACTGCTAAGGATCCTTCTTAAAAAAACATTTTTGGAACATGTACGTGCCTTGCTGAACTATATCCTGTGTACACACGCTAGCTTCATACTAGAAAACTCACGTACATATGCGAGTTGCATGGTAGTTAGCCCACGTTTACCTCCAAAATTTGAAAAAAAAAAAAAGTTGCAAGAAATTTGACGGAGTTAACAGGATATTGAAGGTTTCCAAACTATTTTACCCATTGTATCATGTCCCCAAACATAATAACCATATTTTTGTCATATAAAAGGAGGTCTCGGGGTCTCATTTCAACATCAAGCAAGAGAACAAAGAAAATCTACCAAAATCCCTTCCCCTTTTAGCACATGTTTTGAAGCCCTTTCTGATATTTGGCCTCAACATTCCCCCTCTAACGCTTTCTCCTTATACAATCATTTCCACTTTCCCAAAGATATTAGTTCATTGTGATAGGAAAGCATAGGAATGATGCACTTGGATCGGTAATAAGAGGATCCCAGACCTAGTTTGCAGAGCGTTCACCGATAAGAAGGTTGTAATATTTTTAATATTCATTTTGAATAAAAGAGTTATTTTCTTGTCCCAATACATTATGTCTTTATATATTTATTGATTAATGTATATATGCTTATATATGAATATTGAAAGTAACAAGTAGATATTGTATATTTGTAGCATTGTTTTCCTAAATGTTCCTGTAGGTCAGCTTTGGGAGTATACTCGCAACTTAGGAATCTACAAAGTTCAAGGAAGTCTACATCGGATGTTAGGACCAAAGGTACACCTACTAATCTTCCTTCTTCTCCTTTGTCTTTCAGTTTATATATTTTTGGGATATCTTAGTATTAGGAAAGCATTTTAAGGGTAGTCAGTGCCCTGCTTGTACCTCGACCCAATATAGTAATAGGGGGATTTTCCCTGCTAGCACCAGTGAACCTTTCTCTCTCTAGTTTTGCAACTATTTGTTAAGGGCACTCTCATTCACACCAATCTTGTTAGATATCTCCCCTTACACACCTAGATTAGGGATTGACTAGGTTTTTCAGATACTTTCCAAGTATCAAACTCACAACCTTCTCTTCTCAGGTCAGGTTCTTGACTCTCCCTTGAGTCTTTTCTTTCTCCTCCTTCCTGCCCACCCCCTAGACTCCCTCTAGTTCCTACTTTATTCCCCATGCATCACCTACATGAAATCACATGCCTGAAGGTTCTCAACCATTACTTCTGCCTTTTGTCATAAGGAAACTTGTGGAGTAAATATGGCTACAAAAATGGTACTTTAGGTTGACGGTTTTCTACTGTATTTTCCATCACTCTCATTCTCTCATTCATTTGGGTGGGTGGTTATTCAACTATTGTCCCTCTTCTCATTAACTATTTTGTCTTGGGATTAGGGGATTAACTTATTATTTTTCCTATTAAGTGTTTCAACAAGAAAGCTTGGGTCAAATTGGCATGATGAACCTCTCTCTATGTCCCCTCACTCTTTCCTTTAGTGGTATCATGGCCAGTACTCAAGCCTCACCCTATAGTCAGTTGGTTGGCATTTTAAATCAATAAATAATACATTTACAATGTTCTTATGTTGTTACGTGGAAACCAAGATTCATGATTAATTACACGTAATCATATGTTTAGAAAGGGGGGTGTTACAAAAACACTTATAAAATTCACAATACTTAGTCAATTAATAGTATGCAAGGAACAATAACATCCAATACACATAAAGAAACTATAGAACACAAATATGGATGAGCAACAAGATAGGTACTTTAAATATTTATTATATAAAGGATGTTACATGATATAGTGGAGGAGCACAAACAACATCTTACAACTAAATTGAAAATGTACAAATAAACCAAGGAAAAAAACTTCATACCAAAACCACCTAATAGACATTCACAATCCAACCCTTGAAGCTTCCACGAGCCTATCTCCTATAGGTCCTGTTCCACTCTTCATCTCATCTACATAGTGCAAATCATTCCATTTTCCCCAACCATAAACTTGGCACAATCACAGAAATTAACACTTCTTGTTTGTATCTCTATGCCTCGGCACTTTGAGGCATCCACCTATTTATATGAGCTCACCTTCTCTTGTGAAAACCCCTTCATCCCAAAGTGGATCCAAGTGTCATTGAGATGAATTACTCTTCTTTGATGACTTGTGCTATGATTGTTTCCTCGAATCATTCCAACTCGAGGGTGATCCCAAGACCATGTAGAACATCCCGTCTACCTAGGTCATCCCGTCTACCCAAGTCATGATGTCCGTCTAGGTCATCTCAATCCCCCCCAAGTCATCATGTCTACTTGAACATCCCATCCGACCATGCCCAAGTGTACGTAGTTGCACCTAAGTGGGACAATACATCCAATACATCTCAAATCATTGGCAACTCCATCAACACGTCTCGGTTGTCCTAGTCATCCCAAGTGCACCCAACTCATCTCAATCTACACGACTTTGACCTATCTTCCCAAGTCCATCCAATTATTCCCAAATGCACCCAATAATGTGCCCAAGGAATCTAGAATATGTGCACTTGATGGTTTCATGCCCAAGGATCTATGCCCGATAAGTGCACCTCAATGTTGTGGCCCAAGGAAACTTGTGCTTGAAGGAACCTCGACTACTCATTACAATCCCCAAGTGTGGGCCACCTAACTCTGTTGATCCGTATAATTCTAGCCACCCAAGTCATCAAGCCTTATAGTCCCATGTCTGTCCATCATGCCAAGTGCATGTTTATAGATGAGTCTTCCCACAACAACCTTCTTTGCCTCTAGCCAAGTCCCTACACAAGCTTCTCTTGGTGCATTTGACATAATACAAGCTACAGTTGTCTATGGTGCACCTTGATTTGTCCACAAGGGAACTTGACTTTGTCTACGGTGCACCTTGCCAGGAAGCTAATGCATCCAACTGTCCAAGTGTGTCTTGCCAACAAACAAAAGAAATTGTGTAAGGTCTGTCTTTCCAATGGTCTAAGGCATCTTGACCCATCCACCTAAGGCATCATCCACATATGATATGTTCATCAAGATTGATTACTAACCACTATGATGATCATACTACGAAAATGGGCCACTCTAAACAAGGCCCTTCTCAATGCAATTAATGTCCATCTATTTTTTAGATTTCAATAGATTTAAATAAAGAATGTACTTAATAGAAGTAAAATAGGATGTGGACATACCCCATATCTTTATTCCAAAGAACTACAAGACATATATGAAAAATCAAGCCTAACCTTTGTAATCCAAGCCACTCTTGTTTGGAGCAAATCCATTGCAATAAACAAATATTACTTATCAAACCAAAAGTATAAAGTATGAAAGCTATGGCTATAAACAAATCTTTTCTTCGAATATACAATTTTCCAATTCATGTACCTTCACGTGGCCAGTCATGCTGTGATTGGTAATCTAACACACTGTGATTGTGGCTTTAATTTTTCTTCTGCAGAAAGGGTGCAAGCATGTAACAATGTGACTCTGATACAAATATTTTAAATTTTGTTTTGCCAAAAATTTTGCGAAATGTTTAATTAATTTTGAACCAATAATCAGAATTCTGATTCGATGAAAATACTATATATAATATATCCTTAATTTCAATCACCAAAATAAATATCATTCATTTCAACAATCCAACAAAAATTTACTGCAACGCTAAAAAGGTTCATACCCGAAAACATCACAAACTTTAATAAACAATCGGTAACAAACATGGCTTAGATATTGCCTCCAAGCGTACTGCCATTTGAATGGTTTCCGTATTGTTGTTGCAATTGTTTGCCTCCCTTTCCTTTCTTTGAACCCTTTTAGTCTCTTCTTGGGATGCAATTTCCATCAATGGTCATCATCATGCCCTTATTTCTTGAAATTCTTGCAAGAGAGATTATCTTCCCTTCTTGTCGTTGAATTTTCTTTCTTTCCATTCCCCTTCCTTTTGTCATCTTTCCTTGATGACGATTCCCCTGATACACCAAATCATATTTTCCTTGATTCAATGCATGTTGCTTGAACATAAACCTTATCAAGATTAGTAGGTCCAAACATAAATACAATGTTACAAATATGTGTAGGTAAACCTCCTATATACTTAATAAGAGTTTCTTTGGTATGTAATGGAATATTCAACATTAATGCCATCTTACGAAATTCATCTGTGTATTCTTGCACTATTTGTACCTTTCTTAGTTTAAGACCTTTCCATTCAATTAAAGCCTTCTCTTTATAACCCAAATGATAAAATTTCTTTCTAAATGTAAAAACAAAATCTTGCCATGATGGAAATACATTACCAACTTGCTGCAAGCCATTTTTCAACTTACTTTTCCACCAGATGAGTGTTGTTCTTTCAAGGCGAAGCGATGCCAACTTAATTTGAGTTGCCTCATCCTTGATTTGTTGCACATTGCAATAAAATTCCATCTGTTTGACCCATTTATCAAGCCTCTCAACATTTGACTTCACCATCGTACATGGGAAATTCAAATTTCACATCAAGCTTAAGTAAATGCATATCATGTTTGTTTATGGGAATGTTTTCTTGTGGTGGATTTTGAACTTGTACATGAAGAAGAAGAAGTTGATGGAGAGGACATAGGTGAAGGAGGAGGTTTAGGAGTATCCTCTCCTTCTTCACTTTTGTCTTGTTTAGAATATTCCCCTTGGAAAGTCCTCTTCTATTCCAAGTAATCCTCATATAAGACCTTTACCATATCAGACATGGTGAATAAAGTATTTTGCAAATCGATCTCATTCTGAGACATGCCTTCTTCTGATGCCATTTCCTCACTTTGAGAAGTCCTATTTCTTGATCCAATCTCTGGATCCCCTTATACAAGCTTGCCTTCACCATAATTCATCTTTATCCTGGTAATCATGCAAACTCAAAAACCAACCGTCAACCTACTCTGATACCACTTGATCCGAAATGATCTTTTAAAGACTTGGTTAAGTTTTAAGCATGAGTTCATTTACCAATTAGGAATTAATGAAAGAAGAAGAAATTAACGATATATTATAGCAACCATAATAAGGAATGCAGATCATAATGTAAGAAAAAATAACAACAAACCATAACAACAAAGTTGTTAACGGAGTTCGGCAAGATTGCCTATGTCTCTGGGCCTTTGTCTCAGTGGGTGAAGCTTTCTTATTTATCTTCAATGTTTCAAACTACATCGGGAAATTGTCAAAAGGATTACAAGTTGGTCTAGTTGTGTTCTAATCAAATTCAAGAATCCAACACAACTGACTGTACTCAAAATGGTTGAGCGTAGCTCCCCAAATTGGCCTACAAATTTCCCCTCCTTAATGGCTTCCCTTCATAAAAATGGATTTGGATTTCAAATTCCTCA